>CM051398.1:9320783-9455610 GCA_028052125.1 Melia azedarach | reverse complement strand
GACAACCCAAAATCTGCCACTTTTGGTTAGTAATTAGAATCCAAGATGAATGTTTTTGGCTTGATGTCACAATGCAAAACCGACTCCAAGGATATCATGCAAAAAAGCCAATCCTTTTGCAGTGCCAACATTTATTTCAAACCCCTTGTCCTAGCTAATTGAATTTGAATGGAGGTTATCTACTAACGATAGATTGGAATTCTCTACAACTACACATATCCAGGCATTTCTCTTTATAGTCTTGCAAAGTAATGTTTGGAATTGCATCTGCATCGAAGCCATAGAATTCAACATGAGTGAAGTTAAGGAAACAAAAATCGGAATGTTTGCCAGAAAAATTGAATTATGGTTCACATCCACTAGACCAGTCCGAGTCATTC
The DNA here is from genome assembly GCA_028052125.1 of Melia azedarach. NCBI lineage: Eukaryota > Viridiplantae > Streptophyta > Magnoliopsida > Sapindales > Meliaceae > Melia > Melia azedarach. The sequence continues at coordinate 9,455,230 of CM051398.1, read as the reverse complement.
TTCACCTTGTATACAGGTAAGCAAACGCATCTCCTACCTAGGCCACGACTATAAGTCCACACTCCATTAGGGCCATAAATGTCTTGAACTTCACACGCTTCATGCATGGCTTGCCATGAAACAACACATTTCTTTGTTTTCTCATCAAAGCTGTACAACCGCAAATTTTCCATTAGAATCCAGCGTCAATAGTCTAAGTGGTCCTTCTCCAAAATCTATTGATGAGAATTTTAAACCATCAGAGGAAATAAAATAACCAGATAGATCAAGTGCTGCAATTCTACTGTTATTGTATGTAGACCTTCAACTGCAAATGGCCAAAGCAAAGCGGGCGCTAGTCGATGCTAGTTATATTTGGATCCTAGAACAAAAGATAGAGGACATTATCATTGTCAAAGAAAAGCTTATAGTTACCGGAAGAGTAGTTACTTGGCTTCTCTTAACGAGATAAGATACATGACGCAGGAGGGGATAGCATGTGGGATAAAAGCACTTTATCCAACGTCAAATCTCGTTCAATTCTTTGATACAGTGGATTAGATAAATATTTTAAACAGATGAGATTATATATTTTTCTAACCTTAATGGCTCGAAATACAAGTATCCAGTTATTAATCCCACGAGAGACCAAATCAAAGGGGAAAACTTTATTGAATGAAAGATTACTAAAACACTAGTATAGACTCTCTATATATAATAGAGAAAACCTAGTATTACAAGTTAACACAAATAATGAAAAATAAATCTTATCTAAATAAGAAAATTAAGAATTAAGTAACAAACTAAATTGGCAAGAATAAAAGACTTCTTAAACTAATTAAATTCTAAAATTATCCTACATCAAATTCTTCTTCTCTTAAAAAAAACTTGCCCTCAAGTTTTGTCTAGGGATAAAATTTGTAGTGTAACATTAAATCATCTCGTGACTTGCTAGAGTAGCTCTTTTTAGTAAGCTTCTTTAAAATTCGGAAGTACCTAAATTTTATCCTTTTCTTGCACTTGTTAGTCACCCTTCTAAAAAATGTGTACTTATAATAACAAACTATTTTCATGCTTCTCATAACTCTTCCCAAATCTCGTTTAATATGCTCACAAATTACATTTGTCTTTGCAACTAAATCTTCCTTAAAGCTAACCTTTTTGTCTTCGATATATATAGGTAGAACCATGTCAATAACAGGTGAGTTATCTTCAACTTGAATGTCCTGCACATGCTCAATCACATTATCAATTTTCAAATTAAAAGAAACCTCCTCTTGTATAATCTTTGGTACGTCTTCAGTTGTTTTTTCAAGCACATCTTCAGTTACTATCTAAGGGTGAACTTTAATCATGTTAGTAAATATCTTGTTAACTATATTGTCAACAATATCTCCAATAACCCTATCTAACTCAAGCTTTAGTTGCCCTTCGATTCCTTTGGCTAAGAGGATGACATATGGCAATGTATAGATAATATATGATGACATTTGATCTCTTATATTAGCTCGGAGTCCCTCTAAAAATCTCTTAACTAAAGACTCTTCACTTTAATAAAAAAAATGCCAATAAAAATCCTTAAACTCTATAGCATAGGAATGACATATGGCAATGAACTCTATACCATGACATGTCAAACAATAATCAAGAGGAATGAACTATGACCTCATCAATCACTTCATCTGATCCTATGATCGGACTTTGTCTCCTCGGTTCGCAAGTCGTGTCCTTTGTAACATATTCTACCAATCTGATGCACTCTCTTTTAATATGAAACAAGCTAAAAATTGTACTCATTTATCTTTTGAGATCCTCTCAACTTTAAAGAATTCTTCCACATCTTCCAACTAAAACAAAAATAATTTAGGACTATATTTTCTATCAAACAATAACGCATCATGCCTAACATAATAGACCATGATTCTATTTTTTTTTTTAAATTTTTTATGTGAAAGTATATATTGATGGATGTGGTTGTGTTTAGCGGTTCAGAAAGCTCTATCTGGTATAGAGGTAGGCTTTTAATACCAATTAATGCAGGCAAGATAACAGCTGGGATAAAAGTACCTTATCGAATGCCAAATCTCGTTGAGTTCTTTGATGCAGTGGGTTAGATAAATATTCTAATAGACGGGATTAAAAATCGTTCTAACCCGAATGACTCAAAACACAAGTGTTAATATATTAATCCCGTGAGAGATCAAATCAAAAGGAAAACTTTATTGAATAAACTATTACTGAAACACTAGTATAAATTCTCTATATATAATAGAGAAAACCTAGTATTACAAGTTAACTCAAATAATAAAAATAAGTTTTATCTAAATAAAAAAATTAAGAATTAAGTAACAAACTAAATCGATAAGAATAAAAGACTTCTTAAAACTAATTAAATTCTTAAATTGTCCTATATCAATACATGTCTTTCGTAAGTAGTTGTTGAGGAACTAAAGTATCTGAGGTGAATCGAAACTTTGCCACAAAGAATTAACAGCATCCAAAGTGCTTAGAACAAGACTGCTAGTGTTGAGTGGCTGCAGTTTCACTGACGACTGTGAAGCTGAGAACTTTTCGACCTGCATCTTTGAGGACGCGATTTCCATTCTTTAATAATGAAAGCTTTGATTTTTTCCCAGCTGGGTTGTCTCGATTTACCATCAAACCATGGTTTGATCATTTGGCAGTATGTTTGAGTACTTCCAAAGTGTCATTTGTTTGGAGTTAGTCAAAATAAGCACCTATTTTTAAATAAGCACCTTTTTTTCCCATAAATTATATGAATAACTTGTACTTAATTAGCAGGTATTTAAAATATTGAAATAATTTAGAGGTTAGAATCCGTGAACTAGCCTGTAGAACGATGTTGTGCCATGCATATTCTATTCCTTTCTTAACGTCTTTCTACTCTAACAAAATAATAATACAAAAGGAGACGTTTCATTAATTCTTAGTTGAGACCAAATAAAAGAATGTTTTACAGTATATATTGTATTTCTTAGAAGAGAATCGATTGTTCAATTGTTTAATTTGTTAGAAGTCTTCCCTCAGTTGGGCCTTCCTGGAGCTTCTGTGGGCTTCTGCCAACTTTCCTCTCGGTGACATGGAGGCTTCGAAAGAGTTGTTCTCCCTACTTTCTGTTTATCTTCATCTAGATGTCCTCTATCGTGTAATCCATTTCCAATGCTCTCCTATATTCTCAGAAGTGGGACCCCCCTTCCATTGCTCTTTAAACCTTATCCTTCTCCTTAATCACCTTCACTTATTCCAATTTTCCTTTAGTTAATTCTTTAAAGGATGTTCAATTATCTCCCTAATTTATTAAGAATTGACCATTGAATTTAGCAATAGACCAAGACTTTTAAAAATAAGAGGTAACATCACCAAGAGAACTTATAACCAATTCTGTGACCCAATTTGGGGGCCGTCTCATCATGGAAAATTTCTCGAAGCATGGAAAATGCAAAGGGAACGCAAATTAAAGAAGTCGAGCCTAGTAGACAATATCATTGCATTATGGCTTATACCTTGCTAAAAATATCTGAGTGGGAAATTAATAAATTTCACTTTGATTATTATATATATATATATATATATATATATATATATATCCAAATGCATTACTATTTGTAGTCCTACAATGTTTCCAAATTCCAAATGCATTCTATTTCTGAAATGCTTGGATTGACAAATTTACCGTTAATAATATTCTTTCTTAATTTTTAAAAGTTATTTTAACAAGAAATTTCAAACACTAGCTCTTTCTTGGACTTTAGTAACCAAGCAAATAATTAAGTACATAATTTATTGGTTGATTCAGGATTAACAAATTTGAAAAATTTGGAAGTGCTAGATTTAAGAGGTAATAGAATAAGTGCTCGTTTGGTTTGGCTTTTTCATTAGCAAAAAGTTATTTTCAAAACTTTTGGGGTCATTTGGTTGTCATCGGAAAAAATTTTTGAAAATTAAAAAAATTATTTTTCTTTTACTAGAAAAAGTCCAAAATTTGATATTTTAACAACAGAGCTTTTTCAGTTTTTTTAAAAAGCGAAATTGTCTAAAACACTCTTATTTATTCTAAAAAATTTGTCTTATTTCTTTAAAATATAATATTAAATATTTATCTATTAAAATAATTACTCAAATTTTTTTCAAAAATTATTTGTGACAATAAAATGATTAATAAATTTTTATTAAAAATTATACTTACAAAAACTCTACGGATAAATAATTTACTCCAAAAACTCTATTTGAAAAGTTATACAAAACGGACCTGAAGTATCGGCTCTGTGATAAGGTTAGGTAAGTCATTCAGATATGCATTTCATTGATCATGCCCTCCTACAATGCTGCTCAAACTAATTTATTGTAGAATGATTTATTCTCTTATTCTTTTGTGTAGAATTGACAAATTTGAAAAATTAGAGAAGATTATTTCTGAGGGGTACTAGATTAACTATAAGTGGATCTCTAATAAGTCGAGGTATATTATTTTAATGTTTCTTAAATACTATTGATGATTAAGGTATAATTAATGATATATGCCTCATTTTATTTATAGACGGTATGTAACTTTTTAATATATTGTTAGTTCTTGGTTTTGCCTTCTGAATTGGAACTAGATTAGCTTTTTATTGTTGGAGGGTTAGCGAATTTGACAAACTTGCAAGTGGAAATAAAAAAACCGGATTCATTATTTCAGTGTTTCTTCTCTCTTGATGCACGATTAGCAAGATTTAGAAACTGAAAGTATTGGGTCTAAGTTATATTAATTTAAATTAAACTAAAATAATATAACTTATAAAACTTTCAATTACTCTTAGTCTTATTGTTATTTTATTTTTATGTTTTTATTTTCAATTACATTTAGCAATCCATCAAATTATTTGTGTTTGAGTTGGATATGAGATTTGTTATTACATTCTAATAAAAAGGGTGATTTTGCAAGTTTATTCGAGTGGCCTTCTTCCTTGGTAATGATGCTACCAATTACTATGCTGTCCGATCCTACTTCAATAAGACATTTGGAAAATTGACAATACAACATTATTACATAGTTCTTTGATACACCTGTTCGACGTCTCATATTATATACGATAGCACTTTGATGACGATAAATTGGGTATAGCTTTAAGGCATGCAGGAGAATCTAGAGCTACAAGGAAGAAGGATATTTCAAATTTAGTTTCCAAAGAATTCGAATTCTAATGCACAAAATTAATGCACATATGTTACACAACACAAAAATTTGAGTGAATAATTCAATTGGGCATGAAGTAAATTTTACATTCATCTCTTCTATATATTCAACTTGCACAAAATGAAGAGAACAATCGAGATTTTATTAAAGCTAGCAATTATGAATACAAAGATTTTTTCTGTTTTGAAAGATTACAACTCTTAGCAACACCAATAAAACTAGTTTGGCTAAACAAGCATAATATTAAGTTTTATTATCGCTTGAGCATGCAAGTCTCTTCCTTACTGCAAATTGAACTTAATTTAGATGTGAGAGAAGAGTTCAAGAAATTAGGCACATGGTGATTGATCATCATCCTCAAAAGATAGAAGCATCTCCACAACTTCGCTCATGCTGGGTCTTGCAGCCCTATCTTCTTCTACGCATTGCAGGGCCACCTGAACCATGATTTTCATCTTATTTATATCGTAGTTTCCGGCAATCATGGGGTCCACAATTTCCTTAATCCATGCCTCGTTTGATGCAGCTATATTTTTCTTCTCCCTCACCCATGTTGTCAGGGTTCCATGCTCTTTCACCCCTTCATTTTCGTAAGTTTGGAAAGCACCTGCTGGGCTCTTTCCAGTTACCAGCTCTAACAGAACAATGCCGTAGCTATAAACATCCACTTTTGAGGTAATGGGCAGATTGTAAACCCACTCAGGAGCCATGTAACCTCTTGTTCCTCTTATTTTGGAAAAGCTCGAATCATTTCGGCCACCCCTACTTCGCAGCTTAGACAACCCAAAATCTGCCACTTTTGGTTGGTAATTAGAATCCAAGAGAATGTTTTGTGGCTTGATGTCACAATGCAGAACCCACTCCAAGCATTCATCATGCAGATAACTCAATCCTTTTGCAGTGCCAACTGCAATTTCAAACCTCTTATCCCAGCTGATTGAATTTGAATGGAGATTATCTGCTAACGATCCATGCTCCATGTACTCGTAAACCAAAAGCCTGTGCTTCCCTTCCGCACAATATCCCCACATCTCTATTAGATACATGTGGTTAAGCTTCTCAATTGTTTGCACTTCTGTTAGGAACTCAGCTTCCCCTTGTTTAGCTTCATTCAGCCGCTTGACAGCTGCAACACGATTGTCAAACAGTAGAGCTCTATACACAATACCACCTGCTCCTCGTCCAATTTCTTCAGTAAATCCCTTCGTGGCCTCTTTCAACTCATCGAAGGTGAATTTTTTAAATCCTCTGGCAGCAAGTAGGTATCCTAGATCCACTACTTTCGTGTCTTTATTAGCAATAAACAAGAAAAAACCACACCAAAAGAATACATGCCATCTCCACAGCACCTATTGCTGAGGCGAACCAAAGCAAAAACTTCAATTTCCCATTTCCATGGAACTTTTCGTATTGCTTTTCTAAAGACTGACTGATGTTGCCCGAGCAATTTAATCGTATCTCCTTGACAGTTGTCTCGTTTAAGAAAGGACTAGCTTTGGGCAGCTTCAAATAAATATCTCCACTATAATTAGGCGTATGGTGTCCGCTCAAGAGTAGAGTCTTCGGGTAACATATATTGGCACTTACAGCTTTGTGAAATCTATACTGGAACCCTTTGCAGCTGCACATATTAAGGCATTTCTCTTTACATTCTTGCACAGTAAGGTTTGGAATTGCATCTGTATCGAAGCCATAGAATTCAACATGAGTGAACTGGAGGAAACCAAAGTCGGCGTGGTTGCAGGAAAAATTGAATTCCGGTTCACATCCACTAGACCAGTCTGAGTCATTCTTCACTTTGTATCCAGGTAAGCAAATGCATGTCCTGCCTAGGCCACGATCATAAGTACACACTCCGTTAGGTCCACAGACGCCGTGAACCATGCACGCTTTAGAAATGGCTTGCCATGAAATAACCCATTCCTTTGTTTTCTTGTCAAAGCTGTACAACCGCAGATTGCCATCAGAATCCAGCGTCAATCGTCTGAGCGGCCCTTCGCCAAAATCCGTTGATGAGAATTCGAAACGATCAGAGGAAATAAAATAACCAGATGGATCAAGTACTGCAGTTCTACTGCTGTTGTACCTATACCTTCCATCTTCAATCGGTAAGAGCCAAATTGGCGGCCAGTAGATACTGGTTACTTTTGGAGTCTGGAACAGAAGACGGAGGACATTATCATCGTCAAAGAAAAGCTTATAGTTACCGGAAGAGTAGTTGCTTTGGCTTCTTGACGAGATAAGGTACGAGTCTTTCGTAAGCAGTTGTTGAGGAAGTAAAGTATCTGTAGGTGAATCAAAGCTTTGCCACAAAGAATTAACACCATCCGAAGTACTTAGAACAAGATTGCCAGTGTTGAGAAGCTGCAGTTTCACATATGAATGTGAAGCTACGGCTGTTTCTGTGGACCAGACAACTTTTCGACCTGCATCTTTGAGGACAAGATTTCCATTCTTTAAAAGTGAAAGCTTTGATTTTTTTCCAACTGGTTCGTCTCGATTCGCCATCCAAACCATGGTGTGATCACTAGGCAGTATGTTTGTGTACCATATGGCAAATCCAAAAGCGTTGTCACCCACACTCAAAAATCCTGCAGAGAAAACACCATTCGGAGAAATCAAAGGGTCATTTGTTTTCTCAGAGAGGGAGGCTCCTCTTTCAAGAACATCGAATGATCTTGATAAAGATGGAGTCCATGTTTGCAAGAGAGACAGAAGAACAAAAAGGAATGATGAGATGGCCATTAAGAGTAAATGCGTGCACTCAAATTTTCTTAGTGCTTTAATAAAAGAAAGGTCTATTCAGTGTATGTATGCATGTATATAGATATTAATGCTGAAAACTATTATATTATAATCTGAGAAAGTAATTTTTATACATCTTAAGCCTGATATTTTATGTTACAGTTTTTGTTATAAATTTACATGTGAAGATAAAAGAGAGTTTTATATGATAATCCTTTTTTTTTCGTGTAATTATCAAAATTTTGATTATTCATTTTCAGTATTGTCGTAATTATTATTCATCTATCATTTTAGATGTTATGTTTGGAGTAAGGCAGAGCAAGCACCTAATTTTCCCATAACTTATATGAATAACTTGTACTTAATTAGCAGGTATTTAGAATATTGAAATAATTTAGGGGTGAGAATCGGTGAACTAGCCTATAGATTGATAGTGCCATTGTTCATTCACATTTTATTTTATTTTTTCTTAACATCTTTCAGGTCAACAAAATGATAATACAAAAGGAGACGCTTCATTAATGTAATTTAGTTCACCGAAACCAATTAATTGTATTATATATATATATATATATATATATATATATATATATATTTCTTACAAGAGAATGAATTGTTCAGTTGTTTAATTTGTTAGAGGTCTTCCTGGAGCTTCGGTGGAATTTTATAGCGGTGTTCTTAACTTCTACCAGCTTTGCTCTCGGTGACATGGAGGCTTCTAAATGGTTATTCTCCGTGCTTTCCATTTATTTTCAGCCAGATGTCCTCTCATATTGTATAACCACTTTCTTCTGCTCTCCTATATTCTCAGAAGTAGGACCACGCCCCACTAATTACTCTTTTTTCTTCTTGACCATATATATATATATATATATATATATATATATATATATATATATTATCCTCGTCCTTCTCCTTAATTACCTTCTCCTCTTATTGAGCCTCTTCTTGGATTCTCTAGTTGATGTATTAATACAAATTACGAAATGTAGATGTAAGGATCTGTGAGCTCACAACTATTACTCAAAATAAACAATATCATATTCCGAAGGATATATTATGAAGAATTAATAGTTTATTCTATATTTAAAAGTTAAATTTTTAATAAGTCGACTTCTCACCAATTACATTTTCCAAAAAGAAAAATTTTCCCATCGGTGGAAAAGGATCGTAGAAAATTTATTATTTTTTAATAAACAAAGACTTACAACCATATACCTTTTCTTAACATATAGTTGAATTAGGACATTTCTCAATTTACCTTTTAGTTAATTCTTTAAATGATATTCACTTGTCTCCCTAATTTTTTAAAAATTGAACATTGAATGTGCGTATAGACCAAGACTTTAAGAGTAAAGGTAATATCACCAAGTCAAACATACGTTTTCTTTCTTTCTTTTTTCTTTTTATGAGCTTTTGAAAAAATAACATGGAAAGAGAAAAAAGCAAGTAGTGTTGAATTTTTTTTATCGGTTGTTGAGACAAAAAATATAAAAATATATCTATCGAGTACAAAAATTTTATATATAGCTTGAATTTTTTAACTTTTAATATAAATTAAGACCGGAGAATGTAAACATTTCTAAAGTATCTTATAAGATTGAAATTTGATCAACTCTTAGTCATTTTATAATGGTTAATGCTATTTAGGTCATTAAAGTTTGGCTTATTAACCTAATTAGACTCATTAATTTTAAAAATATTTATAAAAGTCTCAATTTATTATAAAATAACAATTATACCCTTTGTCTAATAGTAATTGGCTAAAAAACTATTTTAACTCTTAACAAAAATAAATATTAAAATAATAATAAGTACTCTTCTATAACACATTAATAATTAAATATGTATTAGTGTATTATAACTACAAAAAAAATTATTTATTTGAAGTATATTACCAATTTAATATTAATTCAATATTAAAGAATAAATAAAATAAATCATAAATAAATATTAATTTATAAATAAAATATATTGTAATATAATACTTATAATTATATATAATCATAAATATTGTACTATAGTATAGATATAATAATTCAATATTAATTTGATGTTAGAAAATAAATAAAATATTAATTTCTAAATAAATATATTACAATATAGTTCTTATAATATTTTACTTATAATTATATTAATACATATTTAATTATTAATGTGTTATAAAAGAGTAATTATTATTGTTTTAATATTTATTTTGATTAAGATTTAAAATAATTTTATAGTCAAGTACTATTAGATAAAGGGTATAATTGTTATTTATAATAAATTAGGACTTTATGTATATTTTTGTAATTAGTAGGACTAATCAAGCTAATTAGCTAAACGTTAAGGACCTAAATGACATTAACCCTTTCATAATTAGTTATGACAATTTCTGTCATTTCATAGAAAAAAAAATACTAAACTATCTGATTTGTGATTTCATTCTAAATCAACTGACGGAGATGGTTTCACAACTTCCGAATTTCTTTGCTCTATTATGAAATTTTCACATGATGTTGACTAGGGAAAAGAGAGAGATAGAGAGATTGACATATAACCCTCAAGTTAGAGGAAAGTGCAGATATTCTCTTAAAATTAAGGGTGGAAATGTGGATCGAATATCCTTCATATTTTAGGAAATAGATTCAACAAGATATTAATATTTTTTTCGTACCTAAATTTTGGTGAAATTAAAATTTGGATACAATTGTTTCAATTTTAATAATTTAATCTATGTTATTTAGAGATGTCAATAGATAAGATATGGTACCAATACCTTTACATCTAATCTAGATGCTTCAAATAATTTTGAAACCATGGATGAAGTGAATATTAAAAGTTGTTAATATAATATGTACTATCATCCATATCTTTGCAAATATTATACTAATATATCTGCATCCTAATAAAATTTTAAAAAATTAATTAGTGGTTTGATTGCTTATAAATGCTTCACAAATTAATTAATATGCTATTTTATAAGTCTCTCTTAATAGAAGATGTTAAAGCATGAGCTGCTCTTAATTAATTAGAAAAATTAACGCATACATCCACTGAAGTTTGGAAAATTCACGCTTATATGGTAAGTTTAGAGAAACTCACACTTATTTCTCTTAGACCATTAGTTAACAATCCAATTTTTTTCGAAAAGATCAAATCCCAAGTTATTCCACACTTAAATGTCTTGAAGCATCCTTAAGCATTTTTCACTTACTGCTTTGTTGCCTATTTTTACGAATGCAAGTGCATATTATTGCAAGCAAGTAATATAATGATAAGATGATGTCGATTTTACGAAAAATGTTAATCCTATAATTACTAAAGGTGATTAAATTATGAATTTATCTAAAAAAACGAAATATCTTTTAATTGTGAAAGTTAAAATATACTAAGATTTATTACTAAGCAAATTAATTAGAAAATTCAACTAATGGAAAGATTTAGCGCTAATAATTTAACTAATTTGATCGTATCTAATTCTTTTATTGATATTATTCTAATTTAATATTTGTATTACTAGTTAATTATCCTAGTTTATTCAACAGTCTCTCTCGAGATGAATCGACCCTACTTCACATTTAAAATTTCACTATATCTCTATATAAAATTAATTAAATAAAAGTGTATTACGATTAATGATAATTTATAATTAAATTACATAAATCATATTAATATATCTCTATTTAATATGTAATTTACGGCATTTATTACATGGTATACATATAATATTTACTTTTTAGTTTTTATCAATCCACATTTTTTTTAAATATTATCCAGATATTCAAAAATATTAATTATCATGATTAATACTCAACACTAAATCTCAAATCAAATGAACAACACAATATTAGAAATTGAATACTTCAAATAGAATAAATCATCACCCTAAAAAACAAGTCTAGCCACTCATTAGATAGAATTCAAATTTAACAATTAACAACGTAATCTCAATAATCACAATATTGTTAAATTCAAAACTAAAGAGAAAAAAAAATATAGATGAAAAGAGCATGAATCCACAAGGTTGATGATAATCCCCTAATCTCTTGATGAAATCCCATTCTTCTTGTTGATTTTTCCATTTCTTTCTCTAGAAATCTCTTTCCTCTCTTCTCTCTCTCTAAAACCTAAACTCCTCATCGAAGTATGTCTGGTCTCTCCCATTCCAAAACATGAAAAACTCAAACAAACACTAAATTTAGCCACCAAAACTTGATCCAAGGATCCAAAATCATGCAAAATATCGTCAAACTTGAATCCATATGATGCTGCAGCATAGTACTTGGTTAGGGGGCGCAGCAAAGGTAGAAGGCATAGTGCGACTACGCGCCATAGTGGCGCAATCGCGCCACTCTTTCTACCTAGAGGAAGAATGCATGGCAAGGCCGCGCTACGGTTAGGCACCGCCCTGCCATTGATTCGGCCAAGAATGGCAAATCATGTGACAATTTTCAACTAAGTCCCTCTACTTTTGATTATTGACCGATGACTGATAATCTTACTAATTGTTTTGTGTAAATTTTATGAACGACTTGTATTTATATATCTTGTTAAAGGTAACTTTTTTGACTTTTTTAACAATAAACTAATGAATATGTTTGCATGTGGTCTTTAACTTTTTGACTTCTTTCACAATAAATTTACGTTTGCATGTGAAGCTGGCTATACTTTCAATTCACATCAACATATGTGCTTGAATGTTCGCATCAATTTACTTTCTTCTCTTTTGTGTATTTGAATTTTAAGCTGCTTAACAATATTGAATAAGACTAATAAACACTCTATTTACAGTGCTAAGGTGATGAGAAATATCATTTTTGGTTAGGATTATTGTAATTCTAATATAATCTAGGATTTTGTCTTTTACTCAAAGACAAAAGTTTTTTTTATCACTTGCAGTAAAATATATCTTTTAACTCTATATTTGTCTATAATAATTAGTTAATTATTCTATCTAATTAATTAATTAATTATTTGGATAAATAAATATTATTCAATTAACTAAATTAGGTTTTTGGGCCAAGTGGGTTAACCCATCATGAGTATCCCATTGGGCTTAGCCCAAGTCCAACATCTAGCTTTGCTGTATCATGAACATAACAAATTTATTTATCCGTACTGTATCTACCTAACGGCGTTATTATATTTCAAGTCAACTTAAAAAATAAACAAATAACTAAAAGGGACCTTAATTAGACAATATCATTATATTGTGGAAACAATTATTTATTTTAAAAAGAAACTGTAAGTGCCCTCCAATTAAGAAATTTCAAATGTTTATTTTATTGACTAATAATATTTCAAATCCCTACCGTTTTTAAGATAATTGGATTCAAATAGTTGTGCTTTATAAATTATATATTTTTTAATTACTTAATTTTAAAAGTTTACAAGTTTTTCTTTTAAAAAAAGTTTTAGATAGGACGGATCCTACTATTACTCGAATTTTGGATAATTTGAGAGTATTAATTGTACCTAACAATCGTAACTACATCCAAAGGCAATTTAAAAATATTTCTAGCTAATTTTATCTTCATAAAAAATCACAATTCTACAAAAGTTTATTCAAGTTCTATTATTTTGTTAAATACCACAAATAATAAACTCTTAATGACGTATTAAACTGGGTCTTTTTTTAAAATGTAGATGAACCAATAGACAAGTTAACGGTATTACATTATTTAATTTTTTATTATGTGGAGCAAAGCTTTTCCAAATTAGTTCCATATATTCATATATTTGTGGGAAAATATGGACTGGACATATAGCAAAACATAAGCTCACGAGAGTCTTAGTCAGCACACTAATTGAGCCTTGTTGGAGCTTCTGTGAAATTCTACAAACTATAGTGTTGTTCTTAGCTTCTAACAGCTTTTCTCTTTGTAACATGGAGGCTTTTGAGTGGTTATTCTCCCAACTTTCGATTCATCTTCAGCCAGATGTCCTCTGATAGTGTATTGACTCATTTCTTCTGCTCTCCTTTGTTCTCAGAAGGACCCTCTTCTATTACTCTTTTATCCTTCTTGACCACATACATTAACCTTGTCTTTCTTCTCAATTACCTTCTCCTCTTATTGAACCTCTCACTTCTTGGATTACCAAGTTAATGTATTAATATAATTGACGAAAAGTAGATGTAAGGATCAGTGTGTCAAAATCCACCGTAGTGTAGTTAGAAGAATTATCGGATTATTAAAAAGTAAGTGACACAACTACTACTCGAACAAATAATATTATATCATGAAGGATATGTGATGAGGAATCAATGGTTCATTCTAAATTTGAAATTAATAAATTGACTTCTGATCACATACATTTTCTAAGAAAATATATTTTCTCAATTGAAAAAGATTATAGAAAATTTATTATTTTTTAATAGACATAGACTTATAATTAAGTACATTCTCTTGAATATATAGTTAAACTAAGAAATTCACTACTTTACCTTTTAGTTAATTCTTTAAATAATATTCACTTATCCCAATTTGGCTTTAATTCTTTAAATAGTATTCATTAGTTTCCCTAAACGTTTTAAGAATTAACCATTGAATATGCCAATAAGCTAAGAGTTTTAGAGTAAGCGGGTAACATCATCATTAGGTCAGGCATGTGTCTTTCTTTTTTCTTTTTTGTAAACATAAAACGAAAAGAACAAAAAATTAAGTTGTGTTGAGTTTTTTTTATTGCTTAATTAGGATTGACATGACAAAAAATATAAAAATAAATCTAACGAGTACAAAAAATTTTATATATAGCTTGATTCAAGACTAAAGAATGCAAAAATTTCTAAACTATTTGATAAGGTTGAAATTTGGTTCAATCGTTACTCATTTTATAATTATTTATGACAATTACTTTCATTTCATGGGATAAAAAAAGGAAAGAAAAAACAATACTGTTATGGGATAAAAATAGGACACGTGGTGGTACGTAAGTCCACGAAGCTCACCTCGGATCCTAGCTAAGGCGGGATCCGACCTCAGGTAATGTAAAGAGTGTTCACATGAAGGATGCCACATGGTTTATAACCAATAGTTCATATAAATAGAATAAAATAGTAGACTCCACTCTGAAACAATTGTAAAAGCAAAGAGATTTGGCCTTTAAAAAAATGTAAAAAATGTGTCCTATACTTCCAGGTCACCTAGGGGGACTTTCTGACATCGGTCAAAAATAGCAACCTGACCAAGGAGACTATTCAACTCTTTGGTGGCTGAGAAAGAAACCCTACCTGACGTTGTCAACTTTTGGGAGACCACAATTAGAAACAAATGAGCATCGGCACGTGTGTATAAAGGATAATGTAATCTTTTATCCGAATTAAATCGTACTACGTGGCATATAATCTTGGATAAGGTCATGAAGATCAATCTTAGCTCATCACGTGACTTTAGTTTTGGCTCTAAGTTAAGGTTTCAAATGGCAAAAACGTGGGAAGAGAAAACAAAGGAAAATTAGGACAACACTTTTCAACCAATGACATGCTTACAAAAGTATGATATTTAAAGGCACTAATCTCAAGATAAAGGGGCATCCATTTCTAGCTCGGATATTAGATCACCTAGGTATTACAACTCACTGGAGTTGATATTTTACCTGCATCAACAAACACCAAATTGTCTTATTTGAGATTTCAGTCTAAATCAACCGATGGAGATGGTTTAGCATCCAAATTTCTTCTCTTTTCTGAAATTTTGCCATGATGTTGATTGGGAAAAATAGAGAAATTGACATATAGCCCTCAAGTTGGAGGAAAGTGCAATATTCTCTTAAAATTAAGGATGGAAATGTGAAATATCCTTCCATATTTTAGGAAATAGATCCGATGAGATATTAATATTTTCACCCCTCAATTTTAGTGAAATGATAAATTAGAATATAATTTTAAAATTGAGTCCTTGTTATTTAGAGATGCCAATAGATATGATATGGTATGAATACATCTTTTATTTAAATTCTACAAAAGTTATGAAACTACATTTGAAGCAAATATAAAGAATATTTATCCTTTGTATTATTATCAGCTTCTTCGCAAATATATATTCTACTAATATATTCGAATCCTAATAAAATTTTTAAAAAATTAATTAGTGGTTTGATTCCTTATAACCATTCACAAAAAAATTAATATACTATTTTAACAAATTAATGACATATTAACATCCCAAAAGTATATAAAATTCAATCCAGTGGATTTACAGCTATTTCAAACCTCTTATCCTAGCTGATTGAATTTGAATGGAAGTTATCTGCTAACGATCCACGCACCATGTACACATAAACCAAAAGACTGCGCTTCCCTTCTGCACAATATCCCCATATCTCTATCAGATACATGTGGCTAAGCTTCTCAATTGTCTGTAGTTCTATTAAGAACTGAGCTTCCCCTTGTTTAGCTTCATTGAGCCGCTTGACAGCTGCAACACGATTGTCAAACAGTAGAGCTCTATACAAAATACCATCTGCTCCTTATCCAATTTCTTCAGTAAATCTCTTTCTTGCCTTTTTCAGCTTGTCGTCGGTGAATTTTTTAAATCCTCATGTAGCGAGTAGGTGTCCTTGCTCCACTGCTTTCGTGTCTTGATTAGCCATAAACAGAGAAAACTACACTAAACAAATACATGCCATCTCTGCAACACCTACCGTGGAGGCGAACCAAAGCAAAAACTTCAATGCCCAGTTTTCATGGAGTTTTTTGTAATGTTTTTGTAGAGACTGACTAATGTTAACTCAACAATTTAATCGTATCCCCACTAAAACTAGGGATAGGGCGTCAATGAAAAAGTAGTGTTTTTCTGTAACATGTGTAGGTGCCTATTTCATTGTAAAATTTATATTGGAATCCTCTGTCACTGCACGTATCGAGGCATTTCTTTTTACATTCTTGCAAAGTAAGGTTGGAATTGCATCTGCATCGAAGCCATAGAATTCAACATGAGTGAAGTTTGTAGGAAACCTAAATCGAAATGTTTACAAGAAAAATTGAATTCCGGTTGACATCCACTAGACCAGTCCGAGCTATTCTTCACTTTGTATCCAGGTAAGCAAACGCATCTCCTGCCTAGGCCATGTCCATATGTATACACACCGTTAGGTCTACAGACGCCGTGAACCTTGCACGCTTTAGAAATGGCTTGCCATTTCTTTGTTTTCTTGTCGAAGCTATACAACCGCAGATTGCCATAAGAATTCGGCGTCAATCGTCTGAGCGGCCCATCGCCAAAATCCTTTGATGAGAATTCGAGACTATCAAAGGAAATAAAATAACTAGATGGATCAAGTACTGCAGTTCTATTGCTGTTGTACCTATTGTTAAGCATAGTGCCCTAAAAGCATGTAATTTGTATATTTTTTTTGAATAAATAAAGTTGATATTCTTTTATAATTTATATTTAATATCAGAAAATTTTAATTTATTTATGTAATCATAATCTTAGTATATATATAAATATTATACATACAAGAGAATTAATATTAAAATTATATAAATAGACTGCTCAAAGTTTTCTAAGTAAAATATATCTATAATTTCAAGAGTTTAATTATAGGTTATTATAGTAAAGTAATGCAATGGATAAGGTTATTACACTAAATATTTTTATGTCTAGAAAATAGTTTTCTAGAATATGTGTTTTAATTTAAATTTAAATAATTAATTAGTATGATATTTTAAGATAAATATCTTTTATTAATATCCAAATATGTTAATTTGAAAAATTAAATAGATAAATTCTCATAAAGATATTTATCCGCTTTATTGTTTCTTTTAAATATTAATTTTAAATTAATTAGAATTTCACTTCTACAATTTGTTTTACAAAATTTATTTAATTAATAAATGTTATTAATTAATTAATTGTATTTTAATTGAAATTGTTTCAATTAAAATTTTACTTCTATTAGGAGTTGTTTATATATTTAGTTAATTAACAAATGTTATTAATTAATTAAATTAACTTAATCTATTATAATTAAAATTATTTTAATTAAAATAAAAATCGTATAAAAAAAACATAAAAGAAGGGTGAAAACCCTCAGAGAGGTTATAGAAAAAGAAAAAAGAACTTTTCTTTTAATGTGTGATACAAAGAAAAATCAACTTTTCTTTAAAACAATATTGTATTAAAAAAGGAGTTCACTTTTCTTTTTATGGACTACTTCTGGAGAATTAGTTTGAAAACCATTGGTAAAAGAAAACTCATAGTAAAAGTATTTTAAATGTATCAAGAGGTATCTTTTTTATTCTTTCTTTTTATTAAAATTGTATATTTATATAAATTTTTTTGTTTGTCTTGAGTTAATTTTTCGCTGTTTATTCGATAGAATTTTCTAACAATTGGTATCAAAGTCCAAATTATATGAATATATGGTTTTAGTTTTAATGTATGCATGAATGGGTATTGTATTATTATTATTTTTTATTTATATGCTTTGATTAATGATATATTTTATAATAAGATGAGTTTTGTATATGGGTCATTTGGTTGTTAATTGTATGATTTCCTAGGATTTGAATTTAATTAATATTTTATTTTAATTAGATTAAAAAGTTTGTAAACCCATAAAGGCTATAAGGTTCAATGTAATTTATTTTTTTATATAATTATTTGATGAATCTTAGAATCGGAGTTTGTGAAAAAACAAAATACAAAAGAAGCGGGTATTACAGTGGATGATGTACTCATTGGCACAAATTGAAAGGCAATAACAACGGCTGAAGGTCAACGCTCTATTGAAGGCATTCGACAAGAATGCTTCAGGGTGGGCAAAATTAGCTTACCAATTTTTTTGATAAATATCAATTAAGTTTATTTTTCTAAAATTCCTCGTAACAGAATTTAAAAATAGGAAAAATATTAATTTCCTAAATTTATTAGTCTTTTACCAGTTACATCTCTATTATATCAAAATTATTATTTATCTTCTTGACATTTATATTTTTTTAATATTACCCTTCAGTTTAAATAAATAATTTAAGTATGAACTGAACTGAACTGAACCAATGGTTTGAATAAAATTGATTTTCTTAAAATTATAAAAATTTAAGTCCTTAGTGAGAATCGAACTTAAAAATTAGGTAAAAATTATCCATATTTTAGCCACTACATCCACTTTACTTTTATGATCAATTTATACAATCATTATAATATGACTCTTTTAAAACACATATATAATAATTATTAAGAATAAAAATAGTTTTAACTATTATTATTTTAAAATAGTAAGTGGAGTTTTAATTAATATAAAAGATGTAATTTTAAAAATCAAATCAAAATAAAATAAAAAATATTTTAATGATTATAATAATTTTATTATTATTTGAATTTGAATTTATAATATTCCATATAATAATTTTATTTTTTATATATATAATTAGTCTAAAGTGATTATCATTAACTGTAAATAATAATAATAACTTTAAATTTGAATTATTTTAATAATTATTAAATTATTTTTAAATTATTACATCCTTTATATTAAAATAATAAATTATTTATAATAATTAAAATATTTATCATTGTTTATAATTAATTTTAATTATTAATATATATGATGACGTCTTTTATAATTAGTCTGAAGTGATTATTATTAACAATAATATAAATAACTTTATTTTAATAATTATAAAATTATTTTTAAATTATTACTTATATTATATTAAAATCTTTCAAATTAAAATAATAATAAAATTATTTATAATCATTAAAATATTTATTATTTTATTTTTAAAATTATATCTTTTATATTAATTAAAATTTCCCTTACTATTTAAAAAAGTAGTACTTAAAATTATTTTTATTCTTAATAATTATTATATATGTTCAAATCATTGGTTTGGTTTGGTTCATATTTAAATTATTTATTTAAACCGAAGGATAATACTGAAAAAAATGTAAATATCAGGCAAGTAAATGGTAGTTTTGATATAGTATGGATGTAACTGGTAAAAGACTAATAAATTAAGGAGGAAATTGGTATTTTCCCTTTAAAAATTAACTAAATTTTGTTTTTGGGTTTTCTAGAAAATTTTATTTTAAATTATATATTTCATGAGCAATTTTTTTTACTATTGTAAAAATTATGAAAATAAAGGTTCAAAAGTTGGATTGCCTTACTATAATTAAACATTGGGTTTACGAAAAGTTTTTGAGCCTATATGGACATTTATTTATGAAGATTTGTGAAGATAGGTCTGTTGCAGACTTTGGAAGACTATTATTTTATTGGGCCTATGAGCCTATATACCTTTGTAATTTTAATTAATTATTTGGGTTTGTAATTAAATATCCTATGGGACTCGGCCAAAGTTAATTAATTGTTAATTGTTTTTGTTATGAAATATATGATATAATAACATGACCGTGCCTAAAAACATATCATTCATAATACCCACTCATTGTCATTATTGAATGTCATGCATATATGTTATCATTTCTATTTAATAGTGAAATATGAATATGATTATAATTAATTAGACTAATTGAATAGAATAATAAATTAAATAATGGGTAATTAAGTTTTATATTTAAACTTGGTAATTATCTCATTTATCTAATTTGGGCTTATCTAAATTAATTATTAATTTTTAGGTTAGCCTATATTCTATTTTTTTTTAATAAAATGTGATTTTATTAAATATATGACAATTATTTAGGGCTATATTAATATAACTAGGTTATCCTATTTTGTTTGGCCCAATTAGATTGGACTCTATTAATCTAAATAATTAACTAAAATAGGATTATATTTTATATATCTAGTAATTATTAATATGAGATATAAATAATTCACTAGGGTTATAAAACATAAGATGTTTTATAATTAGAAACACATAGGTTTTAAAATAATGAGTGGGAGAGGGATATCTAACAATATACATGCAGCCTCCATAGTTAGTACAACACCGTGAGATATAAGTAGCGTCTTGTGATGCTTAAATTTCATCCTCCTTACGAAGCGTGTCTATCTATATTAATATAAAGGTTGACTTCCTAGCAATAGGATTCAGATAATGTATTTCAAAATTGACCTATTCTACAACGACATTTTTAGTGAAGTTGTTAGAATTCAAAACAATGGGTTACACTCATAAAGATACAAATTAAATTGTTAACGATATCTTGACTAAAAAATAATGGTAATTAATAAATGAATGAAAATATGAGATATTTTTTAATTTTATTTATTAATTGAGATAGTATCAACAATTATATTAGTGTGACTTACCCTATAGCGGCACATTGATTACAAGATTGAATTATCGTGGTTTAGTAATTTAATTATGTGTTTATCATATGCATCATGCATCATGTTTACTATTCCAAAAAATGTTATGATATTATGTTAAGTATATTAAATACTATATTTATTTATTTCAGCAATCATGTTTGCAACTAATCTCATTATCGCTTTACTTGCAAACAAAAAGTTAAGTGGTGAAAAATTTATAAAATGGATGAGTAATATGAATATAGTGCTAATATGTGAGAACCAAAAGATTGTTCTCCTTGAGAAGTGCCCTCCAGAATCTACTACCAATGTACCTTGTAAGGTATGAGAGCGATATGATAATTAGATTCAAGCCAATAACAAGGCTCGCTGCTACATGCCAACCAGTATGAATGACGTGTTTAGACAGAAGCATGAACGAATGGAGACTGCATATGAGATATGAGAGTCCCTCCAGGCCATATTTGGGCAACCCTTGGATCAATTGCGTCATGAAGCTACTCTTAACTACACGAATGCAAAGATGAAAAAGGGTGTTCCAGTTAGACAACGTGTTTAAACATGGTGAATTACATGAATGAGGAAAAGATCCATGGTGCTACCATTGATCAGCGTACTCAAGTCAACATCATACTTGAGTCACTATCACTGATTTTATGCAGTTCAAGACGAAACTATATTATGAATAAGCTGAATTACAACATGACTTAGCTACTCAATGAACTGCAAACCTTTGTGGCTATCTCGAAAGAGAAGCCCAAAGAAGGTGAGGAAAATGTTGATAAAGATAAGTCTGCTTCCTCTAGTAAGAGCAAAAAGAGGAAGAATCAAAAAATGGTTTTGGAGCACAATCCAAGAAAGCCAAGAAAGGCTCCAAAGGCAACAAGAACAAAACATCGAAGGGAAAGTGTTTCCACTATAGAGTTGATGGGCATTGGAAGAGAAACTGCAAAAAGCATTTCTCTGAGCTGAAGGCAAGAAGAAAGATAAATTCAATTTATTAGTTCTAGAAGCTTGTTTAGTGGAAGATGATTTATCTCTTTGGATAGTTGATTCATGAGCCACTAATCATGTTTGTTCTTCATTGTTGATGCTTAGTTCTTCCAAGGAGCTTGCTGATAGAGATTTCACCATGAAAATGGACAATGGAGTAGTTGTCTCTGCATTAGCAGTGGGAGTCGTTCGTTTACATTTTCAAAATAAATTTATTTTTTTTAACAATGTTTATTTTATTCCTGGTTTTAGAAGAAATTTGATTTCAGTTTCTAAATTGATTGAGCAATTATTTGGCATTTCATGTAATAATAATCAGATTATTATTTCAAAAAATAGTTTATATATTTGTTTAGCAAAAGAAAAAAATGGGCTTTATGTTTTAAGGCCAAATGAACGACCATTACTAAATACAAAACTATTTAGAGTAGCACATCCTAAACCTAAAAGAAAAAAAGTTTCTCAAAGTGATGAGACATATCTTTGACATCTTATGTTAAGTCATATTAATCTTGATAGAATTAACAGACTCGTAAAGGATGGTCCTTTAAAAGAGTTCAACGTTAGCACTCTATCTATAAATCCTGTCTAGAGAGCAAAATAACTAAAAGACCTTTATCAGCAAAAGGCAAGAATGCCAAAGAACAACTTGAACTTGTACATAGTGATGTCTGCGACCTATTAAATGTACAAGCTAGAGGTGGTTATGAATATTTTGTCAGCTTTATTGACGATTATTCTAGATATGGCTATATATACCTAAAGGAAAGAAAATCCGAAACTTTTGGAAAGTTTAAGAAATTCTTAGCAGAAATTGAAAAGTAGTTAGCTAAATCGCTTAAAACTCTTCGATGAAATCGAGGAGCTGAATACCTTAACTCAAAGTTCAAGGATTATTTTTTGGAGCATGGCATTCTATCCCAACTCATAGCAACTAGAACACCACAGCAGAACGGAGAAACATAACATTGCTTGATATGGTTGGATCTATGATGAGCAATTCTTCATTGCCACTTTTGTTTTGGGGATATGCACTACAAACTGTGGTATACATTATGAATGTAGTACCTTCCAAGTCTATTCATCATACACCTCTAGAGATGTGAAATAGTCGTAAAACTAGTTTAAGACATTTTTTGCATATGAATGTGCTTAACACATATGCGATAGGAAAGACTGGGAAGCTGGAATTATGAACAAAAGTGTGCTTTTTTGTAGGCTACCCTAAAGGCACTAGAGGAGGTTTGTTCTATAGTCCTGAATAGAAAAAGGTGTTTGTATCGACAAATGCCACTTTTAGTGAGAATAACTATATGACAAACTTCAAACCTTATAGTTGGTTGTACTGGAGGAGTTACTCTCTGAGTAGATTAAACTATCACCTTTAACAGTTAATGAACGACAAAATCAGGAGACCACTGTTCCTGATCAGAACATCATGGCTGCCTCGACGTAGTGGGAGGGTTGTAAGACTACTTGCTAGCTACAGAAAGGACAGAGAAGGAAAAATTGTTATATTCGATACAAACCAAGATGATCCATTGACATACAAGCAAGGAATAGAGGATTTTGACAAAGAAAAATGGCAAGAAGCCATGAACCAAGAAATGGAGTCCATGTACTTCAATTCAGTTTGGAAACTTGTAGATCTACTTGAAGATGTCAGGCCTATTGGGTGTAAATGGATCTTCAAGAGAAAAAGAGGTATGGATAGGGAAAATTAAGACTGTCAAAGCAAGGCTAGTGGCAAAGGGTTATACCCAAAGGGAGGGAGTTGACTATGAGGAGACTTTCTCACTAGTGGCCATGTTTAAATCCATCAATATTCTCTTATCCATTGCTGCATGTCTCAATTATGAGATATGACAAATGGATGTCAAGATAGCTTTTTTGAATGGCTATCTTGAGGAGAGCATTTATATGGTACAACCAGAAGAGTTTGTGTTGAAAGGTCAAGAGTAGAAAGTCTGCAAACTACTTAAGTCTATTTATAGACTTAAGTAAGCTTTAAGATCTTGGAACTTGAGATTTGATGAGAAGATCAAATCTTATGGTTTCGAGTATAATATTGATGAGCCTTGTGTATACAAGTACAACAAAGATAAGAAGGCAGTCTTCCTAGTACTTTATGTAGATGATATTATACTAATCGGGAATGATGTGGATATATTATCTAATATAAAGAAATGGCTAGCCAATCAATTCCAAATGAAAGATTTGGGAGAAGCGAGTTATGTCATTGGGATCCAGATTATTCGGGATCGCAAGAACAAACTCTTGGCACTTTCTCAGGCATCGTATATTGATAAGGTGCTTATGCGATTTTTGATACAAAACTCTAAAAAGGGTCATTTATCGACACGACATAGAGTTATCCTTTCCAAGGAGCAATGTCCTAAGACACCTCAAGAGAAAGAGGACACGAGAAAGGTACTTTATGAATCAGTAGTAGACAGCCTCATGTATGCCATATTGTGTACGAGGCTTGACATTTACTATGCAGTGAAAATAGTCAATCATTTCCAATTCAACCCGAGATTGGGTCATTGGATTACAATAAAGCATAGTCTCAAGTATCTTAGGAGAACGAGAAATTATAAGCTTGTTTATTCAGGTGGAGACCTAATTAGTTACACTGACTTTGATTTTCAATCAGATAAAGACACTTGAAAGTCAACATCTACAGTGTTCGCTCTTGGTGTTGAAGCTATAGTCTGGAGAAGTGTAGAACAATCCAACACCGTCGATTCAACAATGGAGGCTGAATATATAGCAGCTTGTGAAGCAACTAAAGAAGCAGTATGGCTAAAGAATTTCTTTACTGATATGGAAATAGTTTCAGATATGGATAAATTGTTGACTCTATATTGTGACAATAATAGGGCGGTGGTGAATTCGAAAGAACCAAGAAGTCACAAGAGAGGGAAGCATATTGAGAGGAAGTATCATTTGATTAGAGATATCGTGCATCGAGGTGACGTGATAGTTATGAAAGTAGTGTTTGAACACAACCATGTAGACCCATTTACTAAGACATTACTAGCCGAAACGTTTAATGGTCACTTAGAGGGCATGAGATTGAGAGACATGTCTCACTTGCTTTAGGACAAGTGGGAGATTGTTAGGGATAGTCCTTAAAAGCATGTAATTTGTACATTTTTTTTGGGAAAAAATTAAATTGACATTTCTTCATACTTTATTATGTTTATATTTAATATCAGAAAAATCCTAATTGATTTATTTAACCATAATCTTAGTATATATACGTGTTTTATATACAAGAGGATTAAAATTATGGATAATCAACTGAAATAGTACATAATAAATTATTTAAAGTTGGGTTCTTTAATTAAATATTATTAGTGCAGTCTACAAATATGAAGAATGTAATAGTTTTATTCGGATTGTTAGTATAGTGACATCATGGTGTATGCACTTTATATAATATGATTATATAGGACTGAACCAGACATAACTTGAATTCTCATCTAAATTCTGTTACTAATTGAGAATTTAAATAATGTCAATAGATGATCATATGTAGACCAATCTTAATCACAAGTAGTCATAAACTCTTATTTATGTTATTGAATTTTTTTAGTTACTTGTTAAGGTTTATTTTAAGAACAAGCTAAACACTTGTATCTTAGAGATTTATTGGATAAATAGCTGAAAATGTGATATACAAATATGAAAATCATTCTTTCTATTCGAAGTCAGAAAGATGGTTCCCTTAAGTGTTAATTTTAGAGTTGAACAATTTGAACGCTTAATTTATAATTGTTTATAAATTAACTATTCAATGATGAATTAATGGAATTTAAGGATAAAAATATAATTATAGGGGTAAAATGGACCTTAACTTTAGTTATGAACAATTTATAGAGGGTTGAATTGCATGTAGTGATTATATTAATGGACTGCTCAAAATTTTCTGAGTAAAATATATCTATTATTTCAAAAGTTCAATTTCAAAATTTTAATGGAATAATACTGGAATTAGTGAATTGGATTAATTAATTAAAGAGTATAATTAATTATCTAAGTTATTAGAGCTTGAAATTGTAGGTCCATATGTCCCTAAAACTACCTCTAGGTCAGTGTAATAAATATCTTTTATTAATATCTAAATAATTTAATTTGAGAAATTAAATAGATAAATTCTCATATAGATATTTATCCTCTTTATCGTTTCTTTTAAATATTAATTAGAATTTCACTTTTACTTAGAACTTGTTTTACAAAATTCAATTAATTAATTAATTTTATTGTAATTGAAATTATTTTAATTAAAATTTGACTTCTATTTGGAGTTGTTTACATATTTAGTTAATTTATAAATATTATTAATTAATTAAATTAACTTAATTCTATTCTAATTAAAATTATTTTAATTAAAATACAAGTCGTATAAACAAAATATAAATAAAAATGGTGAAAACCCTAAGAGACGTGATAGAAAAAGAAAAGAGTTTTTCTTTTAACGTGTAATACAGAGAAAAATTAGGTTTTCTCTTAAAACACATTTGTATTATAAAAGAAGTTCACTCTTCTCTTTACGACTACTACTGAAGGATTGGTTTGAAAATCATTGGTAAAGAAAAATCTACAGCAAAAGTATTTTAAAAGTATCAAGAGATATCTTGTTTATTCCTTCCTTTTATTTTTTATTGAAGCCGTATACTCATATAAATTTTGTATCGATGTCAGCTTAATTTTTTCGCTATTTATATGATAAAATTTTCTAACAAATATGACAAATAATAAATGTGGTAAAAAAAAAATAACATGGCCAACTTTAAGGCTAAGAACTTAGCGCTTGTTTGTTTTATAACTTAATGTATAAAATTTAGTAATTCTCAATCAATAAAATAAGACAAAGGTCGTAATAAAGTAAAATATTTAAAATACACTTATAAAATTTGTTTATCTCGCTATGTATAAGATTCCATTTTAATTATTTATGAGGACATTGTAAATAAAATTACCAGTTTTCATATATTTATATGTGGACGTGATAAATAAAAATACACATATTGTTTAAAACTATTTAGATTTATTTATTTACATCTATTTATATTTTAGATGTATTTAGATTTCAAATAAGATACAAACAAGTCCTTAGAATAATTTTAGAAATTATGTCAATATGACAAATGTGAAAGAAAAAATTAATGGAATGCGTTAAGATTGTGATGTAGAATAAGTTTATAAAATTATGTCAAAAACGAATATGAAAAAAGAAAAAAATTAAGGGGACCAGCTTTAAGAACGACATAATAATATTAGAAAATTATGACAATAAAATGCAGAGGACCAGCTTTAAGACTGAGACTTACAACAATTAATTTTAAATTTACAAAGTCATTTAGAAAAAATTACTCCATCAATGGTTTCCATATATATAAAAAAGAAAAGGTTTCATTATACCTTCATTTCTGACAGCAAAACCAGTCAATCAATGGCCAACAATTATACAGTGTTGACAATTATTTGAATCCATTTCTCTTCTTCACTAAAATTTTCTACGGTCGTGATTGAACGTGATTTGATGTGTCATAGAAGAAGATATATCAACAGAGAAAGCAATAAGAGTCAATAGATAACAAAACAATATCACTTCACAATAAATATCGTATTAAAAGCAGTCAATGGACGGCAATTAGCAATAAATAAAATTCTTTAAAATACTTTGTTATGATGTCTAGGAATTTCAAACGGAATTTTTTTCTTCTATTTGAAATATTAGAATGACTAAAAGCAATAGCATAATTATGTGAAACAGTAGCTTATAATTATTATGCGGTCCTTTTCTCATTTAGCTTTTTTTTGCCAAATGCTAACTATCAGCCCCCAAAATTGTCCTGCAATTTATCATTAAGATCCAATAACTTTTATCATCTATTGCACCTAAGGTTTCTGATATCCTCTGCAGGTCCTTCAGATTTTCCTCTTTAGTCAATGGACGCCTAGGATTTCTTCTCAGCTTTGTTTTTCGGCTAATTTCCAAGTCACTCCATTTTATACTCCACGCTTTTTTAGCCTCTTCGGGCTTATTTTTAAGGTACCCTATTTTCCATTCTAGTTTGTTCTAGCCTCTTAGTTATTTATAAATCTCTTTCTCGAAAGATGCTAACAGGTTCCCTAGTTACACATTTTCTTGATTCATTTTTGTTTTCTCCTTCAAGTTAGGTGCTAACACATTCATTTTGTCTCCTGAGTGAGGTTTTTACTTTTATTTTCCTTTAATAATTTTGCCTCACTTATGAGATTCAACCTTTTTTAAAAAAAAACAAAGTCGTTCAAATTTAATTAGGAATATAAGACGACCCGGTTTCATTTTATTATTACGACCATTCAAGTCATTATCATGCATCGAATCAAATGTGATTCTGATAAACGTATGTAATTTCAATAGATGAAATTATTAGAACATTGTAGGCTTGGAATTTGATTTTTATGGATATTATTACGTTGCACCTCTTAGGTTTTGGATTATATTATTTAGATAGAAAGTTTGAAAAATGTATCACTTACTTCTCCTACTATTATATCAATTTTAAAATGCATGACTAATTATTCACTCCATTTTTCAATGGATAAAAGACAAATAAATACTTGACGATGAAAGTTGTATCAATTTTGAAGTAAAATCATTTATGCGTTAATTAATGGTAATGAATATTGAAAGTTTTTTTGCGTCGTCATTGTATCAAAAATTTCTTAACATTTATATTTAACTAAATGTTATTGAACCATTGGGCATAGAGAAATATGGAAGCTTATTGCCAGCTTATATTTCTGCTGTTATATGTTGTTATTCCTACTGATTTACTGCAAAGAAGACAACAGTTGCTGAATGTTTGTGCAATTTTTTCTTCTGTTGTCCAATTGCTTCTCGTTGCTGCTGCATGTTGCCGCTTTTGCTATTTGACAGCAAAGAAAACAACGACTTACTATTATTTATGTTTTCTATTTGTGTTGTATCTTTTGCAATTTCTGTTGTTTCTATCTTCTATTTGTGTTGTTTTCTATTTGTACTTACTCCCAGCAAAGAAAACTGCATCTTACCGTCACGTTGTTTTTTGCTACCATCCGTTTTTGCTTCATTTTCTGTTCTTAGACCTTGAATTTCGTTTGTACTTTAAGTCTTTGGGTTCTCTTGCATTCCCTTTTCTTTAATATTTCAATAATATATTATTACTATTTATAGAAAATTGAAGGATTGGAAAAATGCAATTTTATTAAGTTGCAGCATTTGGGAAATTCAAGAAAAATCTTAGACAAAAATACATTACTAATTAATACAATGCAACTACGTATTTCTATGATAGATTTGTCTAGAGATGAGATGGTCAACAACAACATAGTAGCAAGAGCTCATCCACATCTCAAAAACATAAAACCATCTTTGTCGCCAATATGGATTCATGTATAAAACAACAACAATCCCTAAGAATTCAATTGTGTAAGAGGCTATAAAAGTCATGTAGAAGCTATACATCTCAATCATTATTACCTTCTTTGTTGCTAATTGATTCTTTTGGTACTAATGATGGTGATCCGACTTGATACAACTTGGCGCAATGGTTGTCCACCAAGATAAGGATTCCCCTCATAGCTACTCTTCTCAAAGGTTGCAAATTGTGCAGCCTGCTCCGGCGTCTTGCCTGATAAATTATTATGCGCCACACTAAAAATAGCCAAGTTATATAACTTAACAAGTTGTGAAGGGATTTGTCCATACAAGTTATTGTAGGAAAGATCCAAGCTTTCAATTTGCCTGAGATTTCCATAGGTCTCCGAAATTGTTCCAGTTAAATTGTTATGGTACAAATTCAAGGCACGAGTATGAGTAAGATAACCAATTTGGAAGGGAATCTCTCCTGTTAATTGATTGCAAGAAAGATCAATTCCTGCATGTTATTCAGAACTCTCCCATGGTAATAGTAGGGTATGTTCTTTGTTGTGAACGGTATACTTTCTTCCTTTCCCATTGGATGGTTATTTGAAGGAAAACCAGGTGGTGGTGCTGGAATATACTCAAAACTAGTTGGAGCTGCAACATCATAATAAGTTTTTCCTAGAGCAGTGTTATAAGCATGGAGGAATTTGTCCATAAAGATTATTGTGAGAAAGATCTTTTAGCTACAATTGATTCATCCTACACAACTCAATTGGAATTCACCTTGAAAATTATTATTCCCCAAGATAAGGTAGCTTAATTATGAAAGATGATCTTTCCAGATTGGAATGCTACCTTTTAGGCAATTATGGCTTAGATCTAATGTGAACAACAAGGAACTATCATGGAATACATTTATTAGTTGTCCTTCCAACCTATTTTTGGACAAGTGAGCTTCTTATTGCTAGATGACTGAAACATATTGTAAACTGCCGGAGATGGTATTATTTGAAAGGTCCAAAACTTTGAGAATGTAAAGTTGGCAAAATTTTCTTGGAATTGGACCTTCAAGATAATTATTAGGTAATATGATATCAAACAATGTCGATATATTTCCTAACCAACTTGGCATCCTAACAGAGAAACGGTTATTACTAAGATACAATCCTACTAATGAAGAGCAATTAGATAAACCTTTTGGTATCTCTCCAATGAACTGGTTGTCATCAAGTTGTAACCGAAACAATTTTGTCAAGTTGAAATTTCTGGAGAATATATGACCTTCCAAACTATTGTTTGACAACACAAGGAGTCTTAATGAGAAGCAAACCTGTGGCTAAGTGCTCTGGTACTTCATCAGCCAATTGATTATTGGATAAGTCTAGACTTTCCAATAAATTCATATCACCAAACGAAGAGGGAATACTACCATTCAAAAATATTTTTGGAAATGTTGACGTACAGTAAACTTGAAAAGTATTCTCCAATTTCTATTGGAATATGGCTGTGGAAGAAGTTTTGGGAAACATTTGTAGATCTTAAATTCCGATGAACCTGAATTGGCATTTGGAAAGTTCCCGAAAGAGAATTGTGGACCAAAGCAAGTGTTTCTAATTTTGTATTATTTTCTAACAACCAATTTGGAAATTCTCCCCTCAAGTTGATGTGAGAGAGATCGACTTCTTGCAAGTCATGTTCATGATAAAGGAAGTTGGGAAATATACCACCATCTCCATAACCAGACAGTATGATGAAATTTAACTAGAATTTTGGGGCCAAAGAATATTTCTCTATTTCTTCATATATTTGGTTAATATCGCCATCGAAACTCTTGAGGTCTAAATGGTTGTAAAACGGTTCAAGTGAAATTGGGATTTGGAAGTGATTATTTGAAAGCATAAGGTGTTAGAGGGATGTCAAATATCGTTCAAATATCGAAGAGGTGATGAGGAGATGTTTCCAGTAATTTGATTAAAACAGAGATCTAATAGTCGAAGGGAAGTTAAATTCGTAAAGCACCATGGCAGTATACCATCAAGATCATTATTGTTGATGAACAAGGCTTCAAGATTAACCATCTGACAAAAGCCTGAAATATAACACATCCTTCAGTCATATATATATATATATGGATGGGTGGGTTAACTTTTAACCTAAATTTTAGACCTCAAATGGTGGCATAATTTGCATAATAATTGATAGATCGCCTCAGCATACACCAATTTTAATTTTTAATTATCGCAATATTTTAGCGTAATTCATAAATTTCACTTTAGTAGGTGTATACATCATTATAATAATATATCCTATTGATTTTTAAAATAATTTTACCTCTAAAAACTCAAAATGATGGACAATATCTTTTCTATGAAAGGCTAAAATTTTCATTAGTTGAAATTAATATAAGAGGGGAGACGGAGTCATTAACTAACCTTGATCGAGAATCGTGCCTTTAAGTCCACAATTGGACAGGGATAAATGCTTAAGAGAAGCCATCGAGCCATCGATTTGCTACTTGAAGGAAGCCGTTGATAAGCTTAGAGCCATCCATGACCAAATATTCCAAATTCTTGAAGTAAGAGTATCTGCAAAAAAGGGACGAAAAATAAATCAAATATTCGTCATATCTCACATGGTTTTTTGTTTGTTTTTTAAAGAGAACGTATCTCACATGGTTTAGAACAAGTGATGTTAGGAAAGTGAGTTTAGATAAAATCAATCATTAGTTTTTTCCCCTTAATTGAATAGATGTGCGG
Organism: Melia azedarach; assembly: GCA_028052125.1. Taxonomy (NCBI): domain Eukaryota; kingdom Viridiplantae; phylum Streptophyta; class Magnoliopsida; order Sapindales; family Meliaceae; genus Melia; species Melia azedarach. The sequence continues at coordinate 9,422,940 of CM051398.1, read as the reverse complement.
AAAGTAGTAAAACCAAATTTTTCCCCTTATTTCTTATCTTTCTTTTTTTTCATCTATTTTTACTAAACATTTTGCTTAAAAATCTCAGTAGAATTTACAAATTAAAGATTTTATTTCTAGAAGAAAGAATTTATTTAACAAAAAAATAATATACCATGAAAATTTGAGATGCCGTGAAGTTCACAATTTCTCATCGACAAACGTTGTAGCGAAGTGATGGCTGTGAAGTCTTGTAGAAGGCATATATGGAGAGAAGACCAGTCCAAGATTAGGATTTACAAGTTGGTCGAATTGTGAAACTCTAGTGGAAAGGAACATCAACTTTAAGTGAATCCAAGAATTTCCTTTTCTTAAAAAAATATTAGGAAAAAGGAAATCAGAGCTGTGACACACCTTCAACGTTAATCATTTCTTTGTCAAAATTTGAAAATCTAAGTTCAGGTGTCTTCAGAGATGGGAAAGATCCCAGTGATTGTAGTAGCCTGTAAACTAATAGCACTTGTTGATGCCAAAATTCTCCCCTATTACTTTGTGAGTTCGACAAGGAGGAAGATCTTAGTCAACTCCCAAAATTTATTAACTATAGGGAAGCACACTTACAACATATATAGCGCTTGCATGGGAGGTATCTCATACTGTAAAATCTACTGGGGTAATTTACTCATCTACGGAGGTAGTTGACTTCTTTTTACCATGGTAGTTTGCTCTTCTGCGAAGGTGGTTCTCTTACTCTATCCAGGTAGCTCAATCTTACGAGCTGAGATGACATATTATTCCGTCGTGGCACCCAATTCCTACAAAACCAAAGCATGTCAACAGACGCTAGGTTGTTATCGGCAAACCCCCTCGGACACTCAAGTTAAAACTAGATATTGGAGAACTAATCTCAAAAGATCAACAACAATAACAAGAATTATTGTGCGTAAATAATTGTGTGAAAAATTGTGAGGACAATATGAGGGAAAAAGTGAGTGAGAGAGAGAGAGAGAGAGAAAGTAAGCTCGTAAAAGAAATCCCCCTCTCCTGTGGATCAGTACCTGGGGTTTATAAAGGTGATGAGAAATATAAGATTACCTCCAAAAAAGATCTCCATTATGCAATCACTGTGCCTATTATGGCCAAATTTAGAAGCCACTAGACTTTTCCTTCTTACACATTCTTGTTGTCTTGTGGAAATAGACTTGCCCCTACTAGCGTGTTTCCTTTTCTATTGATGGCGCTCCATTATTGGCTCACTTTATAATTTTATACATTGGGATTTGAATTACGAGGCTCAATCATAGCATTTTAGTTGTGGGTCCCAATCCTGCTATTTCCAAGATTGCAGAACTATTTTACAACGTATTAGGACCCACCCTACAGCCTAAGCTATTCTTATCAAATGCTTCTAGATGGAACTTTTTATTGAGTTATGGTCGGTCCACTCAATATAATAGAAAACAATGTACATAAAAAAGGGTTTTAAGGTACCTTCTTTTAGCGCTTTATCATTAAAAAATATCTCACGTTAGGCATTTTGTACAGCTTCTAATAGATGGCACCAAATATTGATGCCAAAATTCTCCTGCATTACCACGTGGGCTCGATGAGGAGGAAGATCTCAGTCAACACTCAAAATTCATTGACTATAGCGGAAGCACACTCACAACATATAGCTTGCAAGTGAGGTATCCCGAACTGCAAAATCTACTAAGGTGATTTACTCATTTGCCGAGGTGATTGACTTCATTTTACCATGGTAGCTTGTTCTTCTGCGAAGATAGTTCTCTTACTCTACCAATGTAGCTCAATCTTACGAGCTGAGGTGACACATTATTTTGTCGTGGCAGCCAATTCCTACAAAACCAAAGCATGTCAATGAGCGTCGAGGGTATTACGGGCAAACCCCCGCTAATGCTCAAGTTAAAATCATATATTGGAACTAATTTGAAAAGATCAATAACAATAACAACAATAATTGTGGGTGAACAATTGTGAGGACAATATGAGAGAAAAAGTGAGAGAGAGAGAGAGAGAGAAAGTAAGCTCGTGAAAGAAATCCCCCTTGGCATGGATCAGCACCTAGGGTTTATATAGGTGACCAGAGATATAAACTTCTCTCCAAAAAGAATCTCCATCACGCAACTACTATGCCCACTACGGCCAAATTTAGACGCCACTTGATTTTTCCTTCTTACGTGTTCTTGCTGTCTTCCTTGTAGAAATAGACTTCCCTCTACTAGCGTGTCCCATTTTTTACTGGCGGCGCTCCATTATTGGCTTACTTTGTAATTTTAAACATTGGGACTTGAATTACTAGGCTAGCATTTTAGCTGCATGTCCTACTACTATTTCCAAGATTGTCGAACCATTTTGCAGCACATTGGAACCCACCTTTTAACCCAAGACGTTTTTATCGTTTGGGTTTAGGCGAACCATCCGCAAGCTTCTCGTTGCTATGGTGACTCTCTCAATGTTGTCGTGGTAGTTGACTCTCCCAACGATACTGAGGCTAATTAGTCATTCTATAGGTGCAGCGGGTTATCCAAGCCTTTTGGGAAGGATTATTGCCAATGTGTCACCGTTAATGGATCCTATGTGGCCGCTAAGGAACAATTATCCAACAGTTTTCATTTGGATCCAATTTAGATGAAGAGTGTTTAACTTTCATAAACCTTTGTAATCTGCAAAAAAAAAACACAATCAAACGAAAGTAAACTAGAAAATTAAGATCATTATCTTCGAATAAAATTGATCAAATATATTGAAGTATTCAAATAAATACCAAGGTGTCTTCTATCCTATTTTTCTTTGAAACCTCATTATGATGGAGAATGTTATAGTTATATATTGCAAATTCGTATTAGGCTAGGGTAGAGATTCTTTTTATACTGAAATTTTGGTAATTTAAACACCATTCCTCTTCCCCACTCCTATCCATCATTCAAGTAACTTTAAAAAAAAATTCTTCACTAACAAAATAATATTGAAGTGGTTAATTAAAATTGTCTCTCAATATCCATCCTTAAAATAAGAAATGTTTGATTAAAGGGAGACCTAAATCGATCCCACCACTAATCCTTATTAATTATTACTTTAGTTAATACAATATTCATTATTAACATATAGTTCATGTAATAAAAAGTGATATAATACAATATTTATTATTAACATATAGGCAATGGATTAGAAAATGATATGTGGGGTCATATAATAAGAAAAATTCTTACATGAAAACAATCTAAATTACTTTTTAGGCGCAATCACCAGATTCATCACTATCCAGAGAAAACTATCTTTAAATATTTTTTGTCATCATCTACAATACCTTTTGGAATCAGAAATCTGTCAATCACATTCCAACTCATGTCCAGCTCCTCTAAATTGCTCAGAAAACCTAATTCTGCAAATAATTAATTTTATACAATTGAGTTGTTTAGAAAAAAAATAATAATAAAGATTCTCACTCTTAAGTGCAGATATCTGTACCTTTTAAGATTGAAATTTGGTGCAATTTAGGGCTGAATTTAGTTGTTGAACTACAAAATTCATAATTAATTTAAAATAGAACAAAGTTAAATTGCATACTGTAAATTAAGTGCTCCCTACCAATATATATATCTATATCTACACATATATATACCAATATATATATATATATATATATCTATTCAAAATTAATTTTTTATAAAATTTTAAAAACTAGATAAAAACTTTAACTACTAAAGTAAATCAAATCAAAAACGGAAAATTTAGAGCCTAAGATTTGTAACTAGTTTGTTTATTTAATAAGACGTGAAATTTTAAGAATTTGAAATATAAACTTTAAAATTCATTATCTATAATATTTTAATATGCATTAAATTGTCAAATACCTTTATATCTTATTGAAAAAAATATCAAATTTCTTCATTTAAATTTGATTTATCAATGGATCCATAAGGAGGAAACAAAAAAACTATGAATCTTCCCTTTAATATAAATAGTTCCATTCAATCGATTTGCACTTAAATATATTGCAGTTAATTGTTGGATTGGGTTTAACTCCCATTTGGAGAATGGCCCAATTTTGTAAGCCCATATGGTTAATGGATTTTTTTTTTTTAGGTTTATTTGGTGGCTGTAAGGTGGAATGTGTGTGAAGGAGTGTATAGCCATGTGCGGGAAAGAAAGTTTTTTTTCCAGAAAGTTTCAGCCCAGCTCAATTTGCAAGCTGACAATTGGATGGTAGTTTTAACTTTGTTTTAGCTCAAATTTTACGTGGAGATTCTGCACACATAGTTATTGATTGTGGATGGTATGATTTACCATTGGAGCTCTTCAGCCCATCCTGAATTGACGTTTATAGCAGTTCTATTTTCAGAATTTTTTGCAATCTTAATTTGGCTCTTCCATGTTGGTGTTGCATCTATTGATGTATTTAGTGAGGTTCTTCTTCAGCTCTCACTTTACGGTTAAGTTTTTTATTTGTTTCTAAGACTTTAATCTTATGAAAAGAATCTTGTACTTCTTATTTGGTGATAGCGGATATTTTTTTCAGGCAGTAGTTTTTTATTCTCACTCACATTGAGGGGGAGGTTTTTCCACTTAAATTGGGCGTCTCATGTGATTTTTGATTTGATTATTCTTGCTATTTTTATTATTTTTGGTCTACTTGGTTACTTATCTTGGTTCAAGTAGAGTAGGAAGAATTAAATTCGTACTAGTTTTTATTATTGTTATGCTACTAGTGCTCGTTTCTCTTGTTTCTTCCTATCATTAATGATGAAAGAAGCTATTATTGAACAAATTTTTGCTTAAATCGAGAATCTTCAAGTTGCTCAATTTCAATAGCCTCTCTAGACCTACATGTCAAAAAGCTCACAAGAAATTTTTTTTTTTTTTACATCATTAAATTGTTATAACAATGTATTAAAACCTGCAAAAAAATTGCCATATCTAAAAATTAAAATTATGAGGGAGAAAAGTAAAGGACCTTCATTCTCAACAAAACTAACGATACTATTTAAACTTAAATCAAGCAACTCTAACTCTTCAAAAGGAGAGAACAAAGAAGCATTTAGATACCCTTCTCCCAAAATCCAACTCCTAGTACCAGAAAGATGTAATTCTCTCACTTTGCTTGTGATGTTTGTTACACTCCACCTTTTTCCATTGGCAACGGCTTGAATTCTCATCTCCCTCCATCCAGTTTAAAAGACTATAAGTATCATTAAAGAAATTTTTGAGTTGCAAGAGAGCAAATCTCTCTTTGTCCCAACATCCCTTGCTCCAACAATTTTCAATTAGATCAAACTTAAAAAGTAACTTTACCCACACCCATTTGAACCCATCATATTGATCAATAAATATATTCTTGTGTAGCTTACACAAGTGGCTTTGGGCTATTTATAATGCACCGAGTTTTTAATTGGTTTATATTTTTCAGCTACCATAAGAAGTCTGAAGTCCTAATACTTGTTTTATTAGAAGACTTTTTTTATCCGAAGACTTTAAAATATCTTCTGTTTATATTTTCTATTGCTATTTTTTTCTTTGATAAAAGTTTTTGAGCTAAATGACACCCCAGAGTTTATGGGAATTTTGACTATCTTATAAATTAAACAGTAAGTTATCCTCTTGAAAGGATTTTGGCTAAGATTATTTAAGCTTACAGATATAATAAATTTAAAACAAATATAAAGAGCTTATGAGGAGTATTTATTTCTATTCATGAAATTGGATTTAATTAAATAACTATTCTTATGGAAAAAATACAATTGGGCACGTGGCAGAAAATAAGCCCATGAGAGTTTGAGTCAGCATAGGGCGAAGTGACCCACCTCGCGTCCACCTTAAGGCAGGACAAGAGACAAGCTCTGCTCACATGTAGCTAGGTAAGACTCACTTTGAACTCAGCTTCTCTCTCTATATTGTTGAAGTATCCGCCGCTTGTCAATGTCTCACGTGACCATATGCCATGGTACAAGTGGAAAAACCCATGCAACCATATGTTGTAGCGTACGTGAAAATGCCCATGTGACCATATATCGTGGCACATGTGGAAGAGCGCGGACATATATGGTGGCACATATGACAAACGTGGATGCACATGATAACATGCGAAGGAGGGCTAGAGAAATTTCCTTGAATCTCTGTCACTCCTAGAAGTACGCGTGCTTACGGGACTATTTACCATATAGCACCCGACCTCCGTGAGCAAGGGATGAGGGATGCCCAAGTGCGCCACTGCCCACCTTTGTGCTCTTTCAAAGTACCCCTTAAACTATATTTCAGCATTAAAAATATCATATGGGGACCGTGAAAAAAAGGCAGTAGACAACTACTGAAAAAAGAGGCAGATAACCTTTACATAGGATAGCAGGCTAGCTATCAGGGAGATCAGCTGGCAGCATGATTCTGGCAGGCGTGTATAGAGCCCAGGTAGAGACTGCGCATTGGTTGAGAAAAATGGGATTGTGACACCTACCCTTTAAGGGACAATGCAATCTCCACAAGCTAATCAGAGGTTAACATATGGTTATGTGGTGTGGATAAAGAGAACCCCACCTATCTTAGCTCTCTATGTGGGAGTTGGCAAGGCACCAAGTGAACGGAGGACATATGATTAAAGCCTAAACTAGGTCAACATAAGCCATCTAATTAGGTTCAAGTATTTCTCTTTCATTTAAAAACATACTTTTTAAGCTTTGAAAGGTACAACTCATATACAATATTCTTAGGACAAAAGATATCATCTTCCCCAAAAGGATTCTCTCTCTTTCTTCATTTAATACGCATGCACACCCTGAAAACTCCACGACTAGACAAAACAAGCATTGTTCATCCATTTGGTAGCCTATACCCTATGACCTTTTGTTTTGCCTTGACTGTTTTAGCATGTTTACTTTCACCACCTTGACTTTCTCTGCACTTTTCCTTACTTAAAGGGAGATACATATGCCTTCTATATTCTTTCTTCAATTAGAAGCTAATTTAAGCATTGGAGAGAGGTCATTGGAGTGGCACCTCTTGTTTGAGCTTTTTCTATCTTGCAGAGAGCTTGCAGACCAACTCAGCGGATTTCTAGGGTGGAGAGTGTTTCAAGGAAAATGAAGGTAGGCAGAATGGTTGTTAAGAGAATAGGCAGTAAATGTGTCGTCATTTTCAAGTGGTTTTGAGGTTCGAAGAGTGTTTGGTTAAATATCATATTTTATGGGTGAAGCGGAGTGTTTATGGACTGATTATTCTTGATAACTCTCTATGGGTTTAGCCTTTGACTTGGATTTGGATTGTATATAATAAGAAAGACTTGACTCGACCCTTTTGATCCTCTCGAGTGTATCTATTTTCACATCGAATGTTGATGCGAGGCTTATGAAATTCACTCATCAACAATGGTGCCATCTGTGGGGAGTCCGAATGAAAAGCCCATTTACAATCTATGTGCTCGCCAAATGAGTCACATGCCGACATTAGAAGTTTGGAGAAGGGGTGCTGGGACCAAACTCGAGAGCACAGCCATAAAAACTGCCAGTTGACAAGTCAGGCTTTGATAGAGATTAGATGCATAGAAAGTTAACGAAATAAAGAAGCTGGCTGAGACTAAGACCCAGTTCAACCATATAATAACTTGTGTAAAACTTAGACATTTCGCCACCGCCACAACCATGTCCAGGGGACTAGCTAGGAAGCCTCCCTAGACAAGAGCCTATCTAGGTCGATCAACATGAGCTCAATCGAGTTTATCAGTACGGGCCGAGCTAGTGTAACAAGCAGCTCCCAAGTGTTGATCAGTGTAGGAACCTCCCAAGAGTCACTGCAGTGATAGGAAATCAACGGCCAGTAACCGAGTTAAGACACCAAAGAGCCAAACAAAAGGACTCATGGCCAGGCATTAAGGAGGCAATTAATGAAAGTGCAGGCCGAATGAAGGAATTGTTGGCAAGTAAGACTGACCCGAGTCCGAAAAACCTTATTAGAGATTTCTATGCACTATTTACGGAGGACGTTAAGAGAGCTAATTTAGGAGAAATTCAATATGCCCCAACTCGAATCTTATCAAGGTCAAACTAACCTCATCACTTATAAGAAAATGTTTTAAGATTTGATATTAGTACAAGGAGCACTCAATGAGGTGATATACAAGTCTTTCCTATTACGGTGTTAGGACCCACAAGAACCTGGTATAAGAAGCTCTCATCTTATAGTGCTTGAGATTTCGCCACTTTCGTTAGCAAGTTTGTGTGCCATTTTGAAAGAGCTTCCCGCTTAGCAAGGATTTGACCACCTTACAGTACGTCGAGCAAAGTAGGCAAGAACCGTTGAAGGATTTTGTTAAGCATTATCATAATGAGGTAATGCAAATGAGATAAAATACTTTTACGACAACCCAAGATGAAGGGTGAATTGAGTTTTCAAAGATTTTAACAAATTTAAAGCAACCTAACTCCAAACACTGAGTAATTCAAATTCTTCTCAATTTCATTACACAAAATTTATTACACAACAAATAATCAATAAATAAATTATCATAATTCAAGTTCAAATGTGTGTGAGAAATATGTACAATAATAACAAGCATAAAAATTAAATGAATGAAGGAGTTAAGAAAGACAACACCAACTTTTACGTGGTTCGGCGAAACCTCCAGCCTACGTCCAGGCCTCCAAGCTCTCCCGCTTGAAGATTTCACTAATATGCCTTCAACTCAAGGCAAGCAATTATAACACTAAGTGGACTTTCGGGTGTCACTTGATCAAACATCTCTTCAACCTTCACAACTAAATGACTTAAGGGTGTCACTTAAACCGTAATCCAAGTGTGTTTCCCTCACACTTAATTTCTCAAGAATTACAATGTAAAAGATAGAAAATACTATTTAAAGAATGATACAATTGAAAGTTAGAGTGTGTGATAAATTTGATGTTTGATTTGCAAATGAAAGCTCAAATATTTGTAATGCACTTGTAAAATAAGTTTCCCAAGTATCTCAAACATGCAAAAATTGTTCCAAATGAGTTTAAGTTAATATTTATAGTGAAAGTTAGAAAACTAGTCGTTATTAGCCATTACCAATGTTAAAATTCAATTTTTCAAAAGGTTGATTGACCAAGTTAGCCTTATCGGTCAACAAAGTGACTTAAACTGATTTGGGAGGTATTATGTATTAAGTCGGTCGACCGGGCACTACAACAATTCTGAGTGCTATAACTTGAGGGAGTAGATCCAGAACTTGATTAACATTGGTTATTTGAATGAGTTCTTGCTCGAGATGAGAGAAAGGATCTACAAGGAAAAAAACCAAGGTGACACCTCGAGGAAAGATGGTGAAAGCCGGGCTGAAAAGAATAAGGATCAAAATGTGGACTTTGTAAACAGAATTAGTAGGGACAAACCTTAGCTAAGGGTTCTAATAGAGCCAAGAAAGCTCATTTCCGCGACCCGCATTGATGTATAGCAAGTATGAGGTGAATCTTGCAACTGGGCCTTTGAAGATACCTTAAAAAGTCAGTACCTCGATCATGTTTACAAAGAAAGATACCAATGATGTGGTTTATACGCAAGATGACCCACTGGTCACTGCATTACTGATAGTTAAGAAGGACATGGCAAGGGTTGTGGTTGACACTAGAAGTTAAGTTGACATTTAGTTCAAGAGCGCATTCAATAAATTGGGGTTGGTGACGGCGCAGACTCAACAAGTGTGTACTCTTCTCAATGGCTTTATCAAAGACCAGGTGATGCCTTGGGGAGACATTATTTTGCCCGTACAATGGGAGAAGAACCAGCACAGTTCATTACCATGGTAGATTTCATTGTAGTGGATTAACCCTAATTTATACAACTTAACCTTAAGGCGCTCGTTCCTCAAGGTAACTAAAATCGTCGTGTCTATCTATCATTTGAAGATGAAAATCTCAGTAAGGGATAGAGTGGGGATCCTTCGAGGAGACCACTGATGGCACGTAGATGTTACTCTACTTAGTGGGCAGATACCACTAAGTCTCAGCCTTGGACACTAGAGCCATGGAGTTAGAGTAGTGATGGTAGTGATGGGAGCTGGTAGAAGACCTAGAGCTAGTTTCGATTGCAGAGGATAATCCCAATCGAGTGACTAAGGTAGGAGCAAGACTTCACCTCAATGTTTAGGTGTCCCTTGTAAGTTTTATCTCCCTGTCTCACAGCTATTTAGATTGTGTTTACTGAGTCCGACAAACAAATTAATCTTTCCCAAAACTTAAATTCATCCATCTCCAATTTAACCAATTAATTAATAAATCATAACATTAAGCAAGATAAATACAAGTGAATCCAACCACAACAATATTAATAATATGCCAACTAAATAAAACATAGTTTAGACAAGATCCATCAAGACCATAGATTGAGAAAACTAGCCAACCATCACAATTAACAACATAACAACTAACATGTATTCCGTAATCATAATCAACAAAACAATTCAAGTCTCAAAATATCCAATAAGTGTGTATTCTACACACTTATCACCTTGATGTTGATTGTGTCAAAAATGTTGACGAAGCAATTAGAGCATGGGAAACTATTAATTGGGTACATGTACAAAAGCGGAGTCTTGATGTATCTGATACTTACCAATTCTTAAGAGCTACATTTCAACGTTCTGCAGGAAGCTTCTATAAAAACCTAGAAGTAGGGTCTGGTATACTAGATATGGTAAGGGACCTAAAAATAGTAGAGGCAATTTTCGCTCTTTTTAAAGATATGTTTAGTCAAGAAATTACTAGTATAACTATTACCAGTAGAAATTTGGCTGAGGTAGTAGCCATGGAAACACTTACAAAATTAAGAATTTACGAAATATGTGAATTCGAAAATTTTATATGTGAGCATAAGCAGAATTATTATAAACTGCCTACTGTTACGCAAGAAGTGATGAAAAGTACTTTCTTTGCGAAACTTCCTAGTGGCTGGGATGAAGCTGTTAATGAAGCCTTCAAATTACTCCTAGAAAAGGATCATGTTCTTGATTCGTTAAGAAGAAGAATTGAAGTTGTTAGACAGTTAATCCGAACAAGATGGTTAAACGCCCAGCTAAATAAAGAAGCTAAAAGGCTTGAGTTTAATGAATATTGTTGTCAAGATTTTGTTGGAGCTCCAGACAATATGGCTGTCGAAGGAATAAAATGCCACTTGAACGAAAACAGCAAAAATCTTGGAGAAAATGTCGATGGTTTTCTGAGAAGAAAAATCAACAATTTAAATAGATGACAAGTAGGAAGAACCTTCCAGATCATGGAAGATTCATTAGACAAACCAAGAAAGAGAATGGAGAGAGTGCTAAAGAGCGAGGTGATTGAAAATTCTATGTTACTGATCTATCTGGGAAATCTTCTAAAGAATGTAACAGCTACTAGATTTGTGGTAGGAAAGATCACTATACAAATAAATGTCAAATTAGGAAGAGGAAAAAGGCTCGTATTCGATTGTTAGAAATCAATATGGAAAACTATTCCTCTAAATATGAACTTGTTTGGGGATACAAAATTAGTTCAAATGACGAATTTATTTTTGAAATAGAGTTAGATATCCAAATAAAAGAGGAAATCTTTTTGAACGCTCAAAATCTATGAGTTCTAGTATTAGAACTAGTAGACGTGTAATCTTGAATATGTCAGAAGAAAATAATGATGAATCTAAAAACAGAACAAGTTCTATAAATAAAAAAATCATTAGGTACAAGTCTGTACAAATTCTAATATATGAAGAAGACGAGTTTCACTCTCGTACTAGACATAGTATACGAATGATGATAGCTTGAAACGAAAAGTGTCGTGCCTTGGTTCAAGGAACGATAGACACTTGTATTCGTGGAGAATTTTGTTTCTCAGACTATGAAAAGTATACGTTAGATATACTAATAGATATCGGTGTAACTAAAAGTATGGCTGCTGATGAAGGAAAAGATATAATTACGGATTACATTAAAAACGTAATTGAACCAATAAATGAGAAGGAATTTGTAATAAGAGAAGTCTTGTTGGTAGACTATCTTGAAGCAGATTTTATTCTAGGAAATAGCTTTTTGCACGGTCAGCCAAAAGTTAGACCATTTGTCCAAGACAATGACCATGTTGTTTTGGCAAAACCTAAAATTCCTATTCTTGCAAAACCTGATATTTTTAAGGTTTGAAATGGATTTCGACCTCAGAAAAAAGGTGAAAGAGGAAAGTCATATTGTTTTTCACTGTCTTGAGAAAAACAAATGGCGGCTTGTATACTCTAAGCAAAATGAAAATGAAGTATTTCTTCGAAGACTTTATCCATCTTATGCAAGGAATAAAATATCTACTTACATGAAAAGGGATGATAAAGAAGAAAGATTGGAAACTTTTAAGGTAACAGATGAAAAGGTACAAAACCTAATTCAAACCTTAAAAAGAAAATTAGCTCCATGTTTTGATGATCAACCATTAAAATTATGAAAGCGTAATGGAGAATTTGCGAAGCTAAAATTAAAAAGAGAAGGTAATGTTATTGTCACAAAGTCTTTTCCCTATACTCCTTATGTAGAGGAATGTAGTAAGCAAAGTTTCAAACTTCTGGAAAATTAGGTGATAAGGCCTAGTTTTAGTCCTCATTCATCACCTGCTTTCATGGTAATGAATAGGACCGAAAGAGAACGAGGAAACGCTAGACTGGTGATCGACTACAGTCAACTAAACAGTAAAACTATAGACAATGCTTATAAAATTCCAAACAAATCAGCCTTAATAAATAAGGCAAGCTATGGAAAATATTTCTCTAAATTCGATTTAAAGTCAGGGTTTTGAAAACTTGGTTTGCAGAATATAAAATCAAGTTTGAATATATATCTTGAAAATCTAATCTTATTGTTGATTTTCTTTCTAGGCCCAAAGACGATTCGTTTCTTGTCAGTCGAAATGGAAAAGAAAAGTGGAAGTCACTTTTCATGTTCAAAATTCCATAAGATCGGACATTTGAGAAGAGACTACCCCTTGAAAGCCCAAGCAATTGTAAGAGCTCGAGAAGCTAAAAAGGGAAGTCAACAGATCTCTGAGCGACCCTTAAAATTGGTCCGACGACAAGAGACCAAAGAAAATGCAAAGGCAGAGACTTCTACAAAAACTCAGGTACTTTGTTGGAACTATAAACTCTTAGGGCATATTCATTCTGAATGTCCTAAGAGGAAAGGAATGGAGTTGCTGAGGAAATGCAGGAAAGTACTATAGACAAGAACAATATTGATTCTTCGAAAGAAAAAAAAAAGAAATTTCTTTTGTTCAAAAGCAAATCTTTAACGAATTAAGAAGGAATTCTTTGAAAACATCTGTTGATGTTGTTAAAGGAAAATTGGATCAAGTTTTTGAACCAATGAAATTTCCTAAAATTTTCAAAGTAACTTTCAAAAGTTGCCAATTGTGGGAAGACTTGGAATCCTAGTACCAAATTGTTTTTGCAATAGGAGAAGGTTATCTTGAAATTGACAAACTCTTACACAAGCTAGTGGATAGACTAGCATGTATATCATCAATCTGTATATCATTTTTAATCAATTTGTATATCATCTTGTATTGTATAGAAATTCCATCACTTGAGACCATTAAATCCTTTAGACCAGAGGTATGAATTCTCAAGACCATTAAGTGATTTAGATTTGAGTCTGTAATACTCACCATATACCCTGGTTTAATCGTACTATAGACATCTCTTAAAGCCAGGTTTGTATGAAATCCTTCAATAAGGCTTTTTGATAGGTTAGCCACCTTCGATCTAAAAGAGCTACCTGGATAGGGATATCCATACCTCCTCTAAACAAGTCAAATACACAAACTTGTACTGCTCCGAGTTATACATAGTTAAACTTATTTTTTCCTTGCTTGCCCTTAACAAGTTCTCAAATACGTTTAACCCATATGTCATTCAAAAGAATTATCTCTCCTTCTTTCGACTGACTTAGCAACTTTAACAGGTTGCTCATGTAAATCCTCGATTCCTTCTGCTTGAAAGCTCCATTTAGACCTCTTTTGAAAGACATCTTTAGGGGTAAGTTTAGGAATAACAGAAACATCGAAACTTCCAGAAGTATCTTCGTAATTAGTATTGCTACTAATTACTGGTTTATTAGATAAACCTTCAATATTAGTAATTGATATTAGGATATCCTCCCTTTCATTAGATGAATTCGAAGAATCTTGCATTCCTCTCATCATGAAAGTATTTATCCTGAAATCTATTAATCTAGAATATTTAGATTCCTCTTCTGAATCACTTTCTGATCCTTCAAAGTATTCTGAAACTAATGCATAAACAGATTTGTCATCTAAAATAATTTTGTATCCCCAAACGAGTTCGTATTTAGAGGAACAATTTTTCGTATTGATTTCTACTAATAGAATACTAGCCTTTTTCCTCTTCCTATCTGGATGTTTATTTGCATAGTGATCTTTCCTGCCACAAATCCAGTAGTAGTTACAGTCTTTACTGGGCTTCTCAGATGGACAAGTAGCACAGAAGTTTTGAGCACCTTGTTCTTTAGCACTCTCTCTATTCCTTTTCTTAGTTGGTCTAATGAATCTTCCATTATTTGGAAGGTTCTTCCTAGACCTTAAAGGTTTCCTTGTCATCTGCTTAAACTGTCGATTTTTCTTATTAGAAAACCATTTATGCTTTTTCCAAGATTTTTGTTGTTTCCGTTCAAGCGGAATTTTCTTCCTTTGATAGCCATATTGTCCTAGAACTCCAGCAAAATCTTAACAACAAGATTCGTTAAACACAAGCCTTTTAGCTTCTTTATTTAGCTGGGCATTTAACCATCTTGTTCGGATTAACTGTCTAATAGCTTCAATTCTTCCTCTTAACGAATCAACAACCTGATCCTTTTCTAAGAGTAATTTGAAGGCTTCATTAGCAGTTTCATCCCAACCACTAGGAAGTTTTGCAAAGAAAGTACTTTTCATCACCTCTTGCATACCAATAGGCAATTTATAATAATATTGCTTATGCACACATATAAAATTTTCGAATTCACACATTTCGCAAATTCTTAAT
The DNA here is from genome assembly GCA_028052125.1 of Melia azedarach. Classification (NCBI taxonomy): domain Eukaryota; kingdom Viridiplantae; phylum Streptophyta; class Magnoliopsida; order Sapindales; family Meliaceae; genus Melia; species Melia azedarach. The sequence continues at coordinate 9,407,928 of CM051398.1, read as the reverse complement.
TTTGTAAGTATTTCCATTGCTACAACCTCAGCCAAATTTCTACTGGTAATAGTAATACCAGTAAATTCTTGACTAAGCATATCTTTAAAAAAAGCGAAAATTGCCTCCATTATTTTTAAGCCTCTTACCATATCTAGTATACTAAACTGTGCTTGCATGTTTTTCCAAAAGCTTCCTGCAGAACCTTAAATTGCATATCTTAAGAACCAGTAAGTATCGAAAATGTCAAAACCTCAGTGTTGTACATATACCCAATTAATAGTTTCCCACGCTCCAATTGCTTCGTCAACATTTTTGACACAATCAGCATCAAAGAAACTACCGCTAAACAGTATCTCCACCATCCTTCATACATCTCTTGGTAAGAATTTGGATTTTATTCGTGAAAGATACGTCTGCTTAAATTCAGGTCTTGAAATTTCCTTCTAGAAACTTTCGTACGAGTTTAAAGGATTTTTAATTCCCGCTAAAGGATCACCCTTATCCTCTGCTTCTCTAAGCCTAGAGACAAGTCTTTCAAGTTCTACTTTCGTAGGAATTTTGCCTTCCTTTTGAAGTCCTTTTTTTTTGCGTTAAGCCTTTCATGCTCCTTTACATAGTACTTACCAAGCTTATCTCCATCCTCTTGAGAAATTTCTTCAAGATCAAACTTAGGCCTTTTACCATCAACTTTAGAGATAAAACTTTCCTCCTTAGCTTTTAGGTAATGCCTTTCAACCACATCCCAATCACCTTGGAATTTTTCAATAACAAACTTTGCATAACCAAGAGGTAATCTTGGGTATTGAGCTTGAATGATTTTAGCAAATTCCTCTAGGTCTTTTCGATCCATTGTCTGGAGCTTAGATTTCATTTTAATTAAATCTATTATAGATCTAATTACAACGTCCTAAATCTGTTAACTAGATTTAGTGTTTCCAAGATCTTTGTCTAGTGCTTGATTTAGCGATATCTATACTTTCAGTACCGGTTCTCTGCAAATCGGTCCAGTGTGGGATTACCGCTTCAACTTTATCAAACTATCGACTCTTTAAACTTTTTGATTTCGCAAAAGACCATGAATATCGATGTATTTCAAAAGCAAATAAACATAACCTTGTTCAATCGCTTTTAGCAGGTTTAATCAACCCTTCGTACTAATAATCACTATAGATATTCATCTAAAGCATCTCAGTTGCCATTACACATATCCAAAATACATTGCAATACTTACCCTAGTGGGTCTTCTTGAACAAGTAGGGCAATTTAAACAGGCAGGGCAACTGTTCATCTGCCTACTAACAAGGACAAGACCCTTTCAAAAGAGTTAATCCTTTGAAGTATTAAATTAGCACGTCCAATTGAATCCTGAACTTCCGCCAATTTTTCATTCAAGGCAAATATACGAGTTACAGTATAGTCTACCTTCTGGTTTAACTTTTCAAGAGTTATTACAACTTCTTTAGTTAATCAATCATCGTGTTTAACAAACCAATTTCTGGTTTATTTTCAACACCATGATCTAAATGAAAACATTCAGGATTTTTATATCCAGAATTTTTTAAATCATTGCTCATAACTAATTAAACTAATTAGTTACTCCTAATCTTAATCGATTAGTTTTCCTAGCTAATCAAATTGATCACCTGGTATTCCTACTAATCATACAGATTAGTAGTCGATAATTAATCAAATCGATTAACTATTCGATATCTCAAGCTATAAGAATTGGTCGATCTGAGCCAGGTCTCGCACAGTTTCCGGATGAACAACAAATGTTTGTTTAACTGTTCAATTCTTTTAACTGGATTTGATATTAACTACTCACCAACGGAAAATGCAACGTACAATCAAGCTAACTCCGGCTTAATAATAATACTATTATCCTTATAACAAGAATCAATGACCAGAAACTCATTAAAAAGATGAAGAGATATCTTAATAATTCATTAGTATAATCTCTCTCATTCATAGTATTATTACGGAAATAAACTCAACAATTCATATAATTATTGCAATTATATTACAAAATACCTTTTTTCATCATTAGTTTGCTCAGGGGATTGTATTTTGGCATTTGGAAGAAGCTTTTTCCTGTTATTTCATTGCTTTTCTTAGGTAGGTTCTCGGATAATTTCTTCCAACACAGAAGGCTCTTTTTTAAAGATACATCAAACATCCTGGCAATTTCATAAGCAAATAAATAATTAATTACATCATTAATTTGCTGATCATCGTGATTATTTTAGGTAAATTTTATTTATTTACAACTTTTAAAGAAAACTTTTTAACTTGTTCTCAATATATAACTCAAATAATACAAACAATGATGTTCATGAATATGGACATATAAGCTGTAGAAAAGTTACATAATTAATAAATGGGAGAATGGCCAATATCTCTTGTTGTTGACCTAATACCCTATTAGTTCATGTTGTTTAATAAAATTTCCATCACTCCTAACTTTAGTTTCATTACTGGAAATTGTTACTTTTGAGAATAATTACTAATTTGTATATCTGATTGTATCTTAAGTTTATAAAAAGTGCACGTTAACTATAACATATGTCATCTTTAAGTATTGGACAACTTGCAACTGAGTTTAATCAATTGTTGATGGCTATCGATTGCCATTAATTATCGTTTAACATCATTCATTTATGTTACTGTAAATTTTATTAGAATAATTGTTGAATGTTTTATGTAATCGTATCATAATATTTTATGTAATATTTTATGAATTTTTGACATTCAAAATTTTAATTTTAAATTTATGGCAAATGATTATTCAAACAACAATAATGATAGTACTATTACATAAAGCGTTTAACAAACATTCTAATCATATTCACGATAACTCAAATAAATGACAATTGACTAAAAGTTGTCACCGTTTATCTTTTCAAGGCATGACAAAAAAACTCAGGCCCAACCCGGCCCCAGTGAACTTGATTTTTTTTTAAGATTGGGTTTAACACGACCCTGAATATAAACCAAGCCGGATCCAAATTTTTCTTCATTATAATCCGGACTAGGCCGGACCCAGGCCCAGGTTAATTCCAAGTTATTCGGGTTTCAAATAAATTTTAGCTGGGTTAAAATCTGGCCCATAAACAAAACAAATAAGAAAAAATATATTTTTTGTTGATTTTAAAGCCCAGTTTTTTGACTCGGCTTAGATACAGCTGGGTTTTTTTCAGATTCGATTTTATTAAACTCGGACTCTAATTAGATCAAATGTAAAAAAATAAATCCGGTCCAAATTCAAATTTTTGCCAAGCCTAATCTTTGTTGTAGCCAACCGTTGGTCAATAACGCTAACTATCAAAAAGTGACAACCTTCGTTAGCGAAACTAGCACTTCATTAACGAATCTAACGTTAAAGGGTGGTAGAATATTTGTCAAATAATAGCAGATAATGGGTTTTAGGCTGAATTACAGGTTGTAAGAAATTCTAGCTGATGATCTTCGTGATTGTTTTCTTAAATTCAATTTTTGCTAATTTACACCTTTAACGAAAACCTTTTGACTTTCGCTCAATATATAATTCAGATAATAAAAAAGTAGAGTTCATGAATATGGACATATCAGTTGTGTAAAAGTTACGTAATAAGTAAATAAAACAAAGAAAAATGTCTGCGCTTGGAAGTGGCTTTCAATTTCCACAATCATTCTCTACCCAACAAATTCAGTGCATATCATAAATGGAGCTTTCCTCGTATATTCGTTTATATAAGTAAATTTGTTAAGGCACAAACTTCAATATTGTGAGTGTGTTTCGGATTTTACATTAATAATGGAAAGGTTTTAAGCATATAGTGTGGGTTGTCCTACTAGCTTTTATTCAAAAGCAAATTAAGATGCAGAGGTTATTTAGAAAAAAAAAAGGATTGGTCTATTGCAACTCAAGAGCTTTTTTATATTAGTGAGTGATAGAGAATATGCAGACAAAATTCTTAATTCATTAGTAATCCATTGTCTAATTGTTGTAGTTGGGAGGGAGTTAAGTGCAATTCCCTACCACAAGGTGGATGATGGAACTCTCACTGCCGACACATTTTAGCAAATTTCAATGACTGTTGGGCACGTGATAAAATTGAAGGATAAGTTTATTATGATAAATTTGGGATAGAGTGTTAGAAATTAAATTTGGTATGGTTTAAAATAAATTAGGCTTGTAAGACTTGGGTTTAAGAATAGTGTAACCTAATTTTTAGAAATTTATAAGAAAATATTTAGATATTTATGAAACCTAATTTTTAAAAATTTATAAGAAAATATTTAGATATTTATGAAATAAATATTTAGATATTTAATAATAAAAATTTAGATAAATGTAATAAATATGTAAATATTTGTAGTAAACATTTAAATATTATTATCGATATTTTTATACGGAAATTTATAATCATTAAATTATATACGTATTGGCATAATCCTAACTGGTTAAGAAGATATCACAGTAAAAATATAAATGAATTTTTCTATTAGAGGTCAAGTTAAAATTTAGAAATCAATAAGATTATGAGTTATTCTCTCCTCTTTGTTCATAGTTAATCCTAACAATTTTTTTTTTTTTTTTTTTTTGTAATTTAAGCTCTCCAACTTCCAATTGAAAAGGCACGTGACACTTGATCACTTAAAGGTTTTAGTTTTCCTATTCCTCTTCCTTATACTTGAGACGTAGCATAAATGTGCGAATATTGACTGGATTGAAGTCATGATACTATAATTCAAATGTATATAAGTTTTTTTTTTAAATTTTATTTTATCTAAATAGTATTGTTATACTTCATAATTATTCTATTTTATTTTTATTTTTTAAAATACCTTTTAAAAATTTAGCTTGAAAGCCTTGGACTTGGATCCAACTTTTTCTTGGGCATCAAAATTTATAATATCTTTTAAAAATTTCTTTGTGGTCGGCGAGCTGGCCGAGTACGAGCTTGGCAAGGCCTGCGGGTTAGCCCATCATGGGCTCGGACCATGTTTAACAGGTTATGTCGGGCTCAAAAAATTTGAAGCGGATTTTAGCCGACTCGACACAATTATTGTGCATACCAAAGTCTATCTGACATGTGAATTCGCTCGAGTTTCATTTTCCTTGGCCAGTAGGCGGGTTTGCTATGTCCACATTTGGCATAAACTTAATTATTCTCGACCATTCAATATTGATGCATGATCCAGATTATACATCACCGACTTATACATCACCGACCTATTACTCAGGACTCTTAAAATATTACATATTTACAAGAGACATTAATAATTACATACCGACCTGTTAAGAACCTAAATTTTTAATACTGACCCTTTTTTATTCAGAATATCACAAAGGTATAAAGTAGTTTAGACATAGGCAAATCAACCAGTATAATTACAGATATTTACTTCAATTTCAGAAGCTTTGCAAACAGGTCTACTAATGGAAATCGATTCCAACTTCTGTTTCCGGCAAGTGTTGCGGCAAGTTCCGACGGATCGAAGCTCTGTTAGGAAAAATCCATGAATTTTGGGGCTGAATCTTTTCTCTAAAATTTACATTCTATCTCTCCTAAACATTTCTCCAATTCCCATCTCTCTCACCCATTTTCTTCTTGATCTTCTTCTTCTTCCTCTCTTTTCCCCTTTCTTTCTTTCTCTATTTTTTATCTTTTATTCTTTCATTTTTCTTTTCTTCTTCTCTTTCATTCTTCTACTTCCCTTCTTTCCTTTTCTGTTCCCCTGTCTCTCTCTTCAAAACTCAAAGATAATCCCTTTTCCTTTCTTTTTTCCTCCCCCTTCACCTTCTGTAAACAAGAAAAAAAAAGAGTAGATCTTTCTCTTCTTTTTTTCCTTAAAAGGCTTCAAAGAAGATAGAATTTTTGGGCGAGATTGAAATGGGGTATTTCAATAAATAATATGTTAGCATAAATGAAAAACATATAATATACTATCCTTATTTTGTGTCAAGAAAGATTCAATTTGATGAAAAGTATAGAGTATATTAAATACAATAATAAGTTTATTAAAAATAAAAAAATTAAATACTTCACCTACCTGTATTCTACTATAAAAGTGCTATATAACCTAAAAATTAAAATTAAATGTTTTACCATATAAAGCCTTATTCCCACATAGTCTTTTGAATTCATTGATTGAATTCTTAAGCTTGCTATATAAAATGCATATTTCTCGCTGTCAAAGACATATAGTGTACAACAATGTTTGAATTTATAGAAAAGTATATTTGGAAGCCAACTTCACAAACTTGCATTACATTCTTGCAGAACCAATCTTATTGGAATAGTCATGCTTCGATCGGGTTCAAAGCCAATGAAAATCGAAGAAATACACTCTCATTTGCAAAATATTTGGATGCCTAATTCTTCATAGTTGATAACTCCTCTAGCTCAAGGGTTTTTTGACATCCATTTTGAGGATGAAAATGATATGCAGAGGATATGGGGTGATGGTACTTGCTCCTTACCCCAAGGCTTGTTCAGACTCTTTCAATGGAAGCCCAATTTCAATCCTTACAAGCTTGTCATTCAATCACATACCCAAGTATGGATTCGAATTTATGGCCTTAGCTTAGAATATTGGCACCCCAAGATTTTACTTATTGTTGCCCGAGGAGTTGGAATACCATTACAAATTGACGTGGCAACAAGAGAAAAAATTTGGGTATTATGCTCGAATATTAGTTGAAGTTGATCTATTGAATTCACTGCCTAATACCTTAAGTGTAGAACTTCCGGATTATGGATTTCCAGTTGAAATATATTATGAAAACCTTCTCTCACAATGCTCTGATGGTCATCGGTTTGGACACAAAGCACAAAATTATCATTTTTCTAGGGGCAAAGATAAAAACGTAGATGCTAAAAAGTCTTTAGGAAATAAATCTTGTCAAGTTTATCGTCCAATTAAAAAAGATCAAGTTCTCAACTCATGCAGATTTGAAACCTAGTGATGAGTCAGTTATTCATGTTAAAAAAGATCCTACTCCTATACAGGATTGTGAAGAATCTATCCCATCTATAAAGGAACGAGATCATGGCTCTAAACAGCAAGCTTCGAATGACCTTCACCTAGTGATAGTTTTAGAAAAGAATGACCAGCTAGAGACGGATTGTTTTCGACCCCATCAATCTAATAGTGCGGACCAACCAAAGCAACAACAAGCCCTTGAGGTTTCTAAATTGGTGGTAGATTTTGAAGATTTATTAAAGATAAAAGACAAAATTAAATTGATATTGCAAAGAAGAATTGTAACCAACGGAGCTTACTTTTTTATTGATCAGCAACATATTAAAATATCAGAAAAATAATTAAAACATATCAATAGCTAAAATACAAGCTATTGATTCACACATGTCTAACCACCCCTAAAGAATAGGACTTCTTATTGATTGACTGAATACAAAATATTTAAAGTAATAAAAACAGATTAAATATAAAACATAAGTCACGTGGACTGATATAGCAGTCCTGAAGCAAATATCTAACACTCCTCCTTGCTTTAGAGACTGCAAATTCCAATTTTCTGCCTTAGAAGCTCAAACTTGCTAACAAGAAGTGGTTTTGTAAACAAATCTACTAGTTGATCTTCAGATTTGCAGTAAACTAATGTCACTTCTCCATTTTTCTGTATCTCTCTCAAGAAGTAAAGCTTGAAGTTGAAATGCTAGTTTTTCCATGGAACATTGGATTGTGAGAGATTGCAATTGCTACCTGATTGTCTACAAAAATCTCTGTGTTATTTTTATGCTCATATGTAAATCACATCGAATTTTCTTCAACCATAAAACTTGGTTTGCTGCTGCTACTACTACAATAAATTCAGCCTCTACAGTGGATTGTGCTACAATCTCCTACTTCTTTGAGCACCAAGAGAAAAATCTTGATCCTAGGCTGAAACAATATCTTGAAGTACTTTTCATGTCATCAATAGATCCAACCCAATCACTATCTAAAAATCCACATAACTTGAAGCTTTGACACTTCTCAAACTTAACACCATAATTGACAGTACCTTTGATATACCTTAATATTCTTTTTACTGCTATTAAATGCATTTCACTAGCACAATGCATAAATCAAGATAAGATACTTATAGCAAATATAATATCAAGTCTTGTTGTAGTAAGATACATCAGGCAGCCAATTAAACTCCTAAAGTATCCTTCATCAACTTTATCAACGCCATCTTCCTTTTTCAACTTCTCCTTTTGATTCATTGGTGTGTTTGTTGCTTTACACTCCTCCATCTAAAATTTCTTCAAGATTTCTTTTCCTTTTTTTTTTGACATATAAATACTTCATTTTGACTTTGCTTGACCTCCATTCTAAGAAAGTAAGTCATAAGACCAAGATCTATCATTTCAAAAACCTACATCATTTCTTGTTTGAACTCATCAACCAAACCTACATTGTTTCTTGTTACCAAAAGATCATCAACATAAAGTGACATTATAAGAACATCATTGCCCTTCTGTTTAACATAAAGAGTGGCCTTAGACAAGCTTTTGAGAAAGCCTAAGCTTGGCAATGATCATCTATCCTGTTGTACCAAGCTCTAGGTGCCTATTTTAGGCTATAAAGAGCCTTTTTGAGCAAGTAGACCTTATCTTCTTCACCTTGAACTATAAATCCATTTGGCTACTCCACATATATTTTTTTCTTGTAAAACACCATTTAAAAAAGCTGATTTCACATCTAACTGCAAAACTTTCCACCCTTTTTGTGCTACTATGGCTAGCAACATTCTGATTGTGTCTAATCTAGCAACATGAGCAAACGTGTCAGAGTAATCAACACCAAAAATCCGAGCATACCCCTTAACTACAAGCTTGGCCTTGTATTTGTTGATGGAACCATCTGCATTGAGCTTGGTTTTGTACACCCACTTTACTCCAATGACTTTTCTTCCCTTGGGTTTGTCAACTAATTCCCAAGTTTTATTCTTGTGAATCATTAACATCTCCTCCTCCATTGCTTTCTTCCAGTTTGAGTCTTTGAGAGCTTCTTCATGTCCATCAGGTTCATATATTGCCACATTATATCTCTAATATATGTCAGAAAGTGATCTTGTGCCTCTAATTAGAGGATCATCTTCTAGTCCATTTTGCCATTGGTTTGTTGTTTGCTTTTGAGTAGAATTATCTATTTAATCTTGTGAGAACCCACCTATTCTTTGTGAATTTTTTTCAGACCTATTGTTCATCTTCATTGAAGTGTACATCTCTAGTAATTGTAATCTTTCTTGTTTGTAGATGATAGACTTTGTAGACTTTGCAAACTGAACTATAGCCCATGAAAATTCCTAGAATTGCTTTCTTGTCAAGTTTGTCATGCTTAACCTGTGGAACATAAACAAAACACATACAGCTAAACACTTTAAGAAAGCTCAGTGAAGGTTTATAGCCACACCAAGCCTCAAATGGAGTTTTGTCTTCCACAGCTTTGGTTGGAAGTCAATTTTGCAGAAAAACAACTATGTTAACAGCCTCCACCCAAAATTTTTTAGGCAACTCTTTCTCATACAACATACGTCTAGCCATCTCCATTACAAATCTGTTCCTTCTTTCACTAACTCAATTTTGTTCTGGAGTGTAGAGAGCAGTGAGTTGATGCTCAATGCAAGATTCTTCACAAAACAAATTAAATTCTACATAGGTGTATTCCTTCCCATTGTCAAACCTCACAACTTGAATTTTGCAGCCACTTTGATTTTCCACCATTTTTTTAAACTTTTAGAAAACTTCAGCCATTTCTGTCTTAAATTTCAAGAAAAAAATCCATCACATTCTTGTGAAATCATCAATAAAAAAAATGTAATGATGTTCTTTGAGGTTTTGCTACATCTGTGTGAATTAGTTATAGCTTTTGAGAGGCACTCCAAGTTGATTTAGGAATGGTATCCTATTTTGTTTACCAAATTGACATGCATGACAATTTGGTATATAATTAGCAAGAATTGGTCAGCCTCTTATCATTGCATTCTTTTTTATTTTCAACATTCTTTGAAGATGATAATGCCCGAGTCTCTTAGACCAAATTTCATTGATGCCTACATCGGTGGAATAAGCTGTGTGCTTCTCCTCTAATAGGCCAAATGAGAAGATTTTACCTCTCATTTTAACCTGTAAAATCTCTTGTCCAGCTCCATTGTAAATGTGGCAATACAAATTTTCAAAGGATATGTTGAATCCTTTCTCTATAAGTTGATCCACACTCAACAAATTTTTATCAATATCAGGTATATAAAGAACATCTGAAATTGTCTTTGTATCTGAACTTGTTGTAATTACAATGGTTCCTTTTCTTTTTGTAGAAATATAACCATTGCTCCTAATTTGGACCTTCGTTATTCCAGTGGGCTTCAAATCCTTGAAAAGAGTTTTGTCATAAGTCATGTGGTTTGTACAGCCACTGTTAATCAACCAACATTCTTAAGAGCTCTGGGTTGAAAAATATGTTGCCACAAACATCGGATCTTCTTCATCTTCATCAGCAATTTGGGCATTTGCTTCTTGCTTTTGAAATTGGCTTTTTCAAATCACAGCTTCATGTCCAAGTTGATCATACTTGCTGCACTTTGCATCTAGTCTCCTCCAACATTTGAATGGTGGATGGCCTTTTCTACTACAATGCTAACAAGGTGGATAATTTCTCTTTGAGTTTCCACCCTTGTTTTGTAGCTGGTTGCTTACTGTGTTTTCGCTGGTTGACACTTGATTTTGCTTATTTTTTTTTAGCATCTTGATGCTTGGCTGGCAAAGCTCCTTCAACTATATGATCTTGCCTCATGCGCCTCCGCTACTCTTGAGCCTGCAAAGCATTTAACAACTCTACCATTGTGATCTTGGATATATCCTTTGTATTCTCTAAGGTGGTGATTGATGTGTCATATTTTTCTGGCACAGTTACAAGAATTTTTTCTACAATTCTGGAATCAAGAAATTCAGTGCCAAGTAACCTAACCTGGTTAGCAATGCCAAGCAATCTGTCTTAATACTCTTTCACTATGTCAGACTCTTCCATATTTTGCAACTTAAAATTCCTTATTAAATTCAGCACTTTCATGCCTCATATCCTTTCATCTCCTTCATATTCTTCCTTAAAATAATCCCAAATTTCTTTTGCTATTTTGAGGGACATAATTCTAGTAAAAATGGTTGTTGACACAGTAGCAAATAGAGCTGCTTTTGCCTTCGACTTCTTGGTTTTTCTTTCTTTATGAACTTTGATTTGAACCATGGTGGGATTATTTGGTAGCATATGAACTTTATAATCTCTTCCACAGCTTCCCAAAGATCTAAAGCCTCCAGGTAAGTCTCCATTCTCACTGCCCAAAGCTAGTAATTTTCTTCATCAAAGACAAGTGGAGCAAGGTGAGCAAGACTTGGTTCAGCTTCCATTTCACATATCCCTTAAGAAGTAGGCTCTGATACCAATTGAAGGTTTATTGAAGATAAAAGACAAAATTAAATTGATATCGCAAAAAAGAATTGTAACAAATGGAGCTTATTTTTTTATTGATCAACATATTTAAATATCAGAAAAAAAAACTAAAACATATCAATAACTGAAATATAAGCTATTGATTCACACACGTTTAACCACCCCAAAAGAATACTTCTTATTGACTAACTAAATACAAAATATTTAAATCAATAAAAACAGATTAAATATAAAACATAAGTCACATGGACTGATATAGTAGTCCTGAAGCAAATATCTGACTAACCAAATTTGCTACTAATTCAGGGGTAAGTGAAGCTTCTACAAAAGCCCCAAGGTATAGAGGCCCTGATTCCAAATCGGTTTCTTCTAATGCAGAAAGTGTTGGAGGTTTGAAGGCTTAAAAAAAAACATGACAACGAGGATTTTCACGTTTGGTTAATGAGCTATGCCACAAATTGCTAGGCCATAGAAGAACTTTTGTTCACTAACTAAAAGAAATAAAAAGAGAATTGATTTAAAAACACAGGGTGTACATGTAAAATTTTTATAGCTTTAAATCATATGGTAATGGTTATTTCTAAAAGCATCAAATTGAGTTAATAATATTATGAGCTGCACATGCATTATATCTTAACTTTCTTTCGAAGTAATTAATATTGATTCAAAAACTTGTTGGGATTTTGGTAGAGCTTGACGGGGTTTTCATATCTTTATTCTGTCACATGTATCACTCGTTGGTACATTAATGAGGCTCACGACTTTCATCCTTTTTGGACATGGAAGAATCATAAAGAAGATAGCTCATGATTTCAAGAACTGATCTTTGTGAAGCAATTTGATGGTAAAATCATCTAAAGGCTCAATTTCGAAATAACTAACCGTCCTATATGTGTTGTCTATTTGGAATTTTGAGGAAATGGTTATCTTAAAATATGTTTGGAGGAAGAGAACTTATTTGGATTAGGTTTTAGTATGAATTTGTAAAAGAGTTTTGATTCTTGAATAATATATAAAGGAGAAAGTTTGAACTAGTGATTTCTTTTGATACCCTAAGGTAAAAATTGCAAGAGCTTGGAGAAAAACCCAATTGATTTTAACGATGATGATGAGTGCAGTATTGGTTCTTCATAAATTCTGTATGAGAGAGGAATTAGCCTATTTTTCAATAGACGGATAGAAGAAAAAAATGTAGGTCTTTTGAAAGTAAATTAATTAAATAATAGTAATTTAATAAAAAAGTAAGGAATAGCATCGTAAGATTCAAGAGTAGTGGCGTGCAGTCACCAGGATTTATGATTAAATAGCAGTAATTTAATAAAAAGGATTATTCTTCTACCGATTTCAAGTTTAAATACTTTCCAACATTGAGAAACGTAAATTGTTTCATGATTCTGAAACCCCAGTTTCTGTTCTTAAGATTACCCACGTTGCTCTGTTTTTCAATATAAAAGACGCAAGTAATTCTGTGCTCTGTTTTTCAATATAAAAGGCTCGAGTACATCGTACAGGAATACTATCAATGATAAACAATCACATTAATTGATCAATCAAATATATTAATTTTGGTTCCTCAGTTGCCTGATTGAAATTTGGTCAAAAGATTTTGGCGATGCTACTTTGCAGGCGAGAAACTCTTGACACACACGTTGCATTGTCGGTCGAGACTTGGGCTTGGGATGCAAGCAAGTTAATGCTATTGTTGAGACATGAACGATATCCTGCATCACCATTTGATCCACTGGAGGTGAGGGACGAGGATCCAACACATCAGTTAGCAATATATGTTGATCAGCCGATGGTGTTGATAATGAAGTGAGGAGATCCCCTGGATGTTTTCCCATTAACACTTCTAATGCCACCACCCCAAAACTATAAACATCACATTTCTCTGTCACAACCATGGTGTAGGCAAGCTCTGCAAGAGATTAGCTGGGAAAACATAGGTATCATAGAACTATTAAGCATGAGAAAATGTAACAGTAGAGTAGTTGATCACCTGGAGCAATGTATCCGCAAGTACCGGCTACTATAGTTCTATAAGATGAATCATATTGCAGAAGTCTAGCAGTGCCAAAGTCAGCAACAAACGCCTCCAGTTTCGAGTTTAGAAGAATGTTGTTGCTTGATATGTCGCGATGAACAATTGACGGTATGCAGTCATGATGCAAGTAAGACAAAGCGTTTGCAATTCCCTTGACAATGTTCACTCTCTTAGACCAATCCAATGCAGCAGCTTCATCATCATTGCGAAGAAAACAGAACAAGCTTCCTCTCTTCATGTACTTGTAAATTAAAAACATGCATTTTTTATGCATACAAAATCCATAAAGCTTCACAATATTCCGATGTACTATCTTTGATAGTACTTGAGCTTCGTTATGGAAACTATTGATGAAAGTTGATTCCTCTGATTCTGAACGATGAAGCTTTTTCAAAGCAACTATTTTTCCACCAGGTAATTGTGCTCTATAAACACTACCATAACCTCCAGTTCCGATGCAATATTTGATATCAAAATCCTCGGTTGCCTTGATTATATCTTCAAATGCAATTTTACCATCATAATTCCATATTGAGAACACATCTCCACTCTTGATTGGTGTGGCCATCAGTTGGGAGATTTTGTTCTTCTGTTTGAGTAAAAAGATTTCCAAAATTAAGATAAGAAGTGCAGTAATTGGAAGAATAATTCCAATTAAGTTCATGTCCATTTTATTGCTTTTCTCATCCACTGCTAGGTCTTCAATTTCTGAAGATGCAGGTGTAAAGATATCTAGCGCAAAATTTCCATCAAAGTTCTGTTGTGGATACTGCAAATAACTTGGGATTTTACCTTGCAAATCATTGTACGACAGGTCTAAAGAAATCGTTTGATTCAGAAATTCAGGGATAGTACCAGAAAGGTTATTGTGGGAGAGATCACAGTATTGTAATAATGGCATTTCTCCAATCTCTGGTGGAATGTTTCCAATTAAACTATTGTTCCTCAATACTATGATCTGTAATTCTGAGCAATTGCTAATCTCAACTGGAATTTCACCGGTAAGTTTGTTATTAGAGAGGTCTAGACATTCAAGGTTTGTAAGTCCTCCAATGGTAGATGGTATTTGGCCTGAAAATAGGTTTGAAGAAAGACTGAGATATTGAAGTTGGGATAATCTTGTGAGCTCATTCGGAATGGAATGTTGAATGTTGTTAAATGAGAGATTTAGTCTCTGTAAACCATCTATAACCCCTATGCCCGGAGGAATTGAGCCATTGAATTGGTTAGAATTCAGATATAAATACCTCAGATTGGTCAAATGAGACACTGTTGGAGGAATAGGTCCTATTAGATAGTTATTGCGCACATCGAGTGAAATCAGACTCCTTAGATTTCCAACTTCATGAGGGAGGACACCAGTGATTTTGTTAGAATAAAGGCTCAGAATTATCAGGTTGGATAAATTACCTATACTTGAAGGGATTGGACCATCAAGTTCATTGCGAGAGAGTGCCAAAACTATCAGCTTGGTTAAATTACTGATAGTTGAAGGGATTCCTCCAGTGAGACTGTTACCATTCAAATTCAGTACCTCCAAATTGCTTAATCTGCCAAGTCCTGGAGGGATAACACCTGCAGTACTAATTATGAGCTCAACCTTTTCTTGGAAAAGAATAAAATTCCATATCGTAATTACTGAAATTCATAGTTTACCTGAAAGATGATTCTTGGATATTTCAAGGTATCTGAGTTTTGAAAGAGCACCCATTTGTGATGGAATGCTTCCACAAAGATTATTGTGTGAAAGAATGAGACTCTCAAGGTTTCGGAAGCAAGAGAAGTTGAATTTGTTAAGCTCTCCTTTTAATCTGTTGCCAGTCAAGTGTATCTGACTGATGCTTCCTTCTGTATTACAAGTTACACCATCCCAGTTGCAATGATCTGAATTGTTGCTTGCAATCTGGTTACCCCACCAACCGCTTTTAACTAAAGCTTCTCTTTCTAATTGATAAGATGATGAGACAAATATATCAGAAGTAATAGCAAAATGGCATATAATTAAGGGACTAGCCCATATCATCACCACTCTGCTGGAAATGAAGGAAGACGACACCATGTTTAAAACCTTTGAGATGATTATCAGAACTATCTCATTTGCTCTTCCTCAATATATATATATATATATATATATATATATATATATATATATATATAAATATTGCAGCTCTAATACACAGTCATTATTGTAGCATAAGGCTTGGTAACTGTTTCTTTTTATTTTTTTTAATATGAAATTTAAATAACGTAAAATTTGAATATATCTAAATAACATATCTAAATTAGGATTTGATAAGCTATTTTTTAGAGAGTAATGTTACTGCCATCCCCTCGAATTCTTCTTAAACTCTTTTTTTTATTTATAATTTAAACCTTAACCAAAATTACATAGAAAATATATCTAATTAAACAACATATTTTATTTTATATTAAATATTCTTTGCACACTCTGTATTATATTTATATTGTATTCTTACTTTTATCAATTCACTTTTAATTTTACTTTGCATAAACTTTTTTTTCTTCTTCACACTCTAAATTAAATAAATATATTTTTATTCTTTAATAAATTTAGAAGAATTTTAAATTATATAAAAAGAAATTAAGGACGGAAAGAGAGTTAATCACTAGAAGAAAATCCTTTATTACAATCTGGAATTTACTTATTATGAATTAATTAAGTCTATTTTAAACAAAAAATTCAGTTAAGAGTTTTCAGTAAAAAAGAAATTTGAGTACACTAAGATATGCAAAGAAACGAGATAATGAGAGACACTTTTAGAATTAATTAGGTGTTATAAGAATTTTTTTTTTTAATAGGATGAATAAAAAAAATAAAAGAGTTTCATAAGTTTTTTTTGGCAGAGTATCACTTTTTTTTTTAATTTATAATTAGAAAATTTTGTATAAATGTCAAACTTAAGCTTTTAACTCAAAGATTTTAACCCTCTTCTTTTTTAATCGTAAGAATGTTAAAATAAAAATAAAAATGAAAGCAAACCAACACACGTTTAGTGAAAATACCCAGTAATTGTCATCAAAGACTTGGGGGTCAATCGTCGAAAAGGATTCTAAAACCGCATTGACCGCAAGAGCACTATTTTCCTCATCTTAGACTTATCTTCCCATTCACATTTGGAGTCAAAGGTCTGCAGTCTACGGACTTTTTTCCAATCTGCTAGATAACAATATCCTCATCTTAAACTTATCTTCTCATTCACATTAGGGGTAGGGTGGGTATTTTTAATGAATTACTTCCTCATTTATGGATAGAAGTAGAAAGAGTAAAAGGCTTTATTAGTAAACCACTCGGGCTAGAAAGAGTAAAAAGTTTTATTAGTAAACCACTATGGGCCTAGCCTGAGTGATGAGGGGCTGGCACTCCTCACGTTAAAATTATAAGACCTTCTATCTATTAATAATTGAGCCATTATATTAGTGTGTGGGTTAATTTTTTCTCCGTTGAGGGCACAATCCCCTCTTAAATGAGAGCAGACATCGCCTAAATATGAATGTAGATATTCAGGACGACGCTAAACTCGAATAAATCAAGACTCCTGACTCTTGTAAACTTTTAGTATAATATTGATAGATTGTAATGTGTAATATTAAAAAAAAGGTTTTATAAGTTTAAATATTTTAATATAAAATGGGTCCCTAACTTAGCCTGCAGAAGCCTACAATATTATATAATAAATATTTTCCATCATAAGGAGGTCTAGAGATGAATAGGTTTAAAGTGAAAATTCTTAATTTGAATTTGAGTGCTTAAAATATATTCGAACAATTATGATTTGGGACGTTTGAATGTACAATAATTATTTTTTATTTTACTTTTATTTGATATTAGAGTCAAGTTTTTTTTCTGATGTGCATGTGAATGTCCTCGCGAGAACAAAAAAGTCCAAAAAAAGAAAAATTAAAAAATGAAAGAGATTATCACATTTCACAATAATAAGAAAAGTGAGACTGAACTAAATTATAAATTTTAGATCCCTTAACTGAGAATATATATTTTGAATGGTAAAATTAAATTCACAATTTATTTTGTGTTTAAAATAAAAAATATCTATTCAATTTTGGAACTAGACTATTATATTCGGTGTGTGGTATTACATTTAAATTTTTAAGACAGGCCCATTACTGTTAACCATTTAAATTTATGAGTTTCCTAAGCATTAATTAATAAACATTTTATAAGAAATAGAATTATTTTAAAAACTTCGCTGTATAAAATCGAGGTGAATATTTTTAAGGGCTAATTCAAGATTGAGGAGATAATTATAATTAGGGTAAAAGTTGTTTTAGTCTCTAAAGTTTGACTAAATATCTTCATAAGTCCTAATAATTTTGAAAATACCCTTAAAAATCTTAATTTCATATAAAATATCTATTATATTCTTATACATAATATTTAGTAAAAAATTAATAAATTTTTAAAATTTTATAAAATAAATAAATAAAATAATTATCTTATAGCACATATTTTATATAATTATTATCAACGTATTATAACTTTATTTATTATTATTTTAGCTTTATTATTTTAATTATATTTTTTATATATGTATTTTATATAAATTATAATATAATTATAAATATTTATTATACTGTAAAATAAATAGATTTATAAATCTATATTTTATTAATAAATTAATACTTTATATTTTAGTTGTATTTGATTTTTAGTAATTACAAATATGTAATTTGTTATTATTTAATTTCTTACAATAAATTACAATAAAGCATTTTGTTAATATATTATATAATGACCAATATTTTTATTTATTTATTAATATATTTTACATAAACATAATTTATATGAAACTGGAATTCTATTAAGTTTTAAAAATTTATTAGTTTTTTACTAAATATTA
Organism: Melia azedarach; assembly: GCA_028052125.1. Taxonomy (NCBI): domain Eukaryota; kingdom Viridiplantae; phylum Streptophyta; class Magnoliopsida; order Sapindales; family Meliaceae; genus Melia; species Melia azedarach. The sequence goes on along the minus strand of CM051398.1, from coordinate 9,389,580 downwards.
TATATAAGGATATAATAGATATTTTATATAAAATTAAGATTTTTAAGGATATTTTTAAAATTATTAAAATTTATGAGGATATTTAGTCAAACTTTAGGGACTAAAAGAGCTTTTATCCCTATAATTAGAATAAGTTTATTGAAAATCTAGAATTACATACCAATCTACGATCACAAAAATAGTAGGAATTAATTGATTTTGGAGTTAAGTTTAATAATTTGTTTCATGCAATTTAATTATTGAAAACGTAGAATTATACCAAAAACCAAGAAAAAACATATGCCAAGCCTTGGTGACAAAAGCTTTTGCCGTCAAGTTTATGATAAAAGTTATGCTTGAATTCTTAATAAGTATGAAAATTATATCTAAATCACCATTTAACATATAATTTCTATTTTTTTCACAATTTTTTTATTTTATATCACTACCATTATTTCTTATTTTCTTTCTGCACAATTTCTTTACTAAATTAATCATGATTATTTTTCTAAAAGATAATGCTAAAAAATTCTAATTTTGATTCTTAATTTTGTCATTTTTAATCTTTATATTAAATACAGTTAAAACTAAAGTTGTCTATCAACATTAGTATTTTTAGACTCGCATCATATTGAATTTCTATTATGTAATAAATAAGAAAATAATCTATTAATATATATTATTACTCACATTATCTATCTACATTAATAAATATGTTTGTCATCATTACAGAACATGTATTAAAAAAAAGTGTACAAAATTGTTCTAGTACAGATAATGAATGTTATAAATTACTTTTTACTTAAAAATTCCAACAAGGATAATCATGTATACGATTTTCAATAACTTTTTGAAATTTATATCAATACCATATGGTCTATATATTTTCATAAATTATATAGGACTTGGGAATAATATTATCACAACAATATAATCAACACTCTTTTAATTTATTAATTAAACAAAATATATAATACATAAAAATTAAATCAGACACAAAATTTTCACCAGCTATATATAAATACACATAGAAATATTTAATTAAACTCCAAAACTCTTTAGTATTTCAGCTAGCCCTTGAATCATCCAATATATATCTAATGAATAAGAGTTATATTGGCCCCCACGACAATTCTGGGATCAACAAACTCTATAGACTCCATGATCACATAACCCCTTACAAACCTAAAAGCCCCAGTACCCGATACAACCGCAAGCTCTCTCTGCTCTGTAGTGTAAATATCAGACCCTTGAAACTGCAAAGTGCTGCCTTTAAACTCTCCATCATTAAATATAAGAGAAAAAGACATGAACATGGCCTTCCCATCTAATTGAGAGTTCATATAATAACCTTGGGCCCTACCTATTTCTTTGGATTCCTCTGAAGCACCCTCTTTCACTATGTAATCAAACACTGCAACTGTGCCGAATTCTATGATATTTGGCACTTTCATTGTTGCTTCTCCAGTACTTTTCCCAGCAATGATAGTCGTAGTGACGTTAGGGCCTGTGAGATACTCAAAAATGTACACAACTGGATTTGTTTGTTTCGTTTGCTGGACTGGGATATTATTGCTGCTGTAAGTTGTGTAAACAAACGTTGATGTGAATACCAAGAAGATCAAGAAATTGAAGGTTCCCATGGCTTGATTTCTTTGTTAATTTTGGATGTAAAATATACAGAAGAATTCAGTGTTGGGTGCTGTGATGTTTGAGATGTTATCTCTTTATATATACAGATATATGGATGACGGGAAGTGAAGATCCTTCAATTAAGTAAATAATTAAAGTCTCATATTTCACCCTAATAGTCAAGATGATTTCAACATAAAGTAATTATAAAAATATGTTTTTTTAATGCATATTCTTATAATATCACAATTCATTAACCAATGATGTAATGAGACGACACATACAATGTCAATTTTTAACCACAATAATTAATAATAATTTATGTCGTAGGAGTCAAAATCAGATCATAACAATTAAAATATATTATTAGACTGCAAACAAATATCTAATCCTAAAATGGCGAGATGAATAAATTATTTTTTTTAGTTAAAAAAAAGAATAGTACTTAAAAAATATGAGAGAAAATAATGATGATTTTTTTTAATATTATAAATTACATGTATAATTTATCAAGAATTGAGAGTCTTAATTAATCTTGGTGAACAAATTCCCTATCAAAGCTGCCGCTCCTCCATGAGTAGTGTCAGCCTCTAGCCACTCGGGCCTAGAAGAATAATGATTTTAATTTGCATGTTGTCTTTCAACATAGAATGTAGTATTGCACAGAATCTCATGGTATCCTAAAAAATTATTTAGAGAAAAGAACATGTGAATCCTATACTTTTCACCTAAAGTACATTTTAATTCTAAAAATTTTGAAAAATACTCATACAACTCCTAATCCGTTATTTTGAGCCCGTTTGAAATTGCTGTTGAGAGCGGTAAAAGGAATTTTAAACAATCAAAAGGTAATTTTGAGTGTTTAGTAAAAATTTTTGAAAATCACACCATACTACAATAGATTTTGAGAAGTGAGAGAAGAGTTGCTTTTTAAAATTTAATTTTGAAAAACAATTTTATTTTTAAGTATAATACTAAATATATCCATTTAAAATTACAAAAAATCCAAAATTAACCCGACAATAATTCTTAAATTTCAATATTAATTAAGAAATAAAATTGTTTAAACTAAATTTTTTTTCATTACTATTTTACTTTTATTTTTAATTTTGATATATATTATATTATATCAAAGAACAATTTTTATTTATCATAATTCATTGCATAAATTTTAGTCATTTATATTGTTACAATAATTTTATCAAACGCACAAAATTGATTTTCAAAATCAGAGAACTTTTGAAAATAAAATTTATCATACACTAAACTGATTCTTTTTAAAATTAATTATTTTTACACCACCGCAGAAATAAATTTTTTCCAAAATTCACGGCAATCCCAAATTGGCCCTTAATAATGTTTTATTGGATGGAATATAGTGAAATTACTTTTTTATTCTGCTATATTATAATAATAATTTGGCATCAACACTTTTAATGCCCTTAGAAATTAATACTTTACCATACTATCCTTTTTCAAATTGTGTAAAGATATAAATGCCCTTATAAATTATATATTATGTATTTTGACCATGTTGTCCTCATTGATTTTATATAAAGACAAAAATATCCTCGTCTTCACCATCTTCCGCCCAAGAAACATGAACATATACTTCCAGAATTCGAAAAAATCAAAAGCAGCGAAAATGATGAGGTGGTGGTGGCAAAAAATTCAAACAGTGCATATAATAGGGTAGCAATGTTAATTTTGTCTCACCACAGCAAACAACCTTCCTCTCCTCCACCAACTTTTCCTTCTTGCTCACGGAATACAGCGGCAGCAGTGATAACATCTCTGGTGGTTAAAGTTTCAGCTGTGAGATGGATACAAGAAGATGATATAGCACATCGAAAGGAAAGTCTAATGACAATGCAGGTAGTATTTATTTCCCATTTCACTTGTCAAATCTGAGACAATTTATTATGTTTATCAACTGTAGTTTTGATATTTTGAAACTTCCTGTCAGAGTACAATCTCTATTATTCTATGATTCTTGGAGAAGTACAAACTATGGTGTGATACCCGGATTTTAATATTAAAGAGAATATTAATGAGAATATGTATATATGAATAAACTTTGTTTCTTTCTTGTTTGGAAGAAGAGGAAGAAAAGGCGAAAGAAGATAGGACAAAGAAAACAAAGAGAAAATTTATGCCATTACATCTATTTAATCTCATTTATTTATAAATATAACGATACAAATATTAAAATAACTAATATTGATGTCATTGTTGTTTATTTAAACTTAAAAAACAAAGTATTGAACAATTGAAGATGATCCTCTCTCTCTCTCTCTCTCTCTCTCTCTCTATATATATATATATATATATTTTGACAAACTTTCTACCTCATATGCGATTTTTTCAAACCTAAGGGAGTTATGTGTTATCGTTGTAAACAATTAAAACGTTTATGAAAACCCTGGAATGTCCTTTATGAAAATTTTTATATAAAAATAATTATCACTTCTAGAAATTTTATTAGTCCAACCTCCACGGCATTAATTAACGCTTTGAATGAAAAAAAAAGAAAATAAAAGAAATTGGATTCCTCGTAAACCTTCTTTTTTTTTTTAAAGAACTTTAAAGTTAATACTATGAATTTGAATTAAACTACCACAAACAAAACCAGTCTCTAGGTATCCCAGCCTATGATCTCAATTTAGTGTTAAGCACGCAATTTGATATAATATTAAATTGAAATCATAACAATATATTGTTCTTTAACTTTAAAGTTCTTTAAAAAAAAAAAGAAGGTTTACGAGGCATCCAATTTCTTTTATTTTCTTTTTTTTTCATTCAAAGTGTTAATTAATGCCGTGGAGGTTGGACTAATAAAATTTCTAGAAGTGATAATTATTTTTATATAAAAATTTTCATAAAGGACATTCCAGGGTTTTCATAAACGTTTTAATTGTTTACAACGATAACACATAACTCCCTTAGGTTTGGAAAAATCGCATGAGGTAGAAAGTTTGTCAAAAATATATATATATATATATATATATATAGAGAGAGAGAGAGAGAGAGAGAGAGAGAGAGAGAGAGAGAGAGAGAGAGAGAGAGAGAGAGAGAGGGAGGATCATCTTCAATTGTTCAATACTTTGTTTTTTAAGTTTAAATAAACAACAATGACATCAATATTAGTTATTTTAATATTTGTATCGTTATATTTATAAATAAATGAGATTAAATAGATGTAATGGCATAAATAAACAAAGAGAAAACAAAGAAGATAGAAGAAGAAAATGAAGAATATATATAAGAAAGAGTAATGGGTGGAGGAAATTTGTAGTGTTAGAGAAAGAAATTATTTTTAAAAAGAGAAAGGATAGTATTTGAGCTCAAAGTGATTAGATTTAGCAATCTCAAGTCTTGATCATTGATGTTTGCCCAAAAATCTCGTCGGAAACAGTAAAGTGGGAAAGAATTTCGCTCAGTGAATCTATTTGCAAGATTTCTGAAATTAGGCGAGTTTCTGTAATTAGTTTGGTTGAGTTGTAACTATTTTTAAATATTGAAGTCTTAACGATATTTTATATAAATAGGGCAATATTGATATTCTAAACGTTTTATGGGTCAGAATGTAATTAATTATAATTTTTATAAATAAGTAATATTTGAGGGTTTTTATGATATGCAGTTTAAATATTAATATTGGAGAGTGGTTTGAAGGAAAAAAAAGTCAAGAGGAGTAAAATTTATTATGCGATATTCAAGTATGTGTTTATGTGCAATTGATTAATTTTAGTTTTAAAACTAAAAAGTATGATGTTTTGTTATAAATTATTTTTGGTAATTATTTATGAAATTTGATTTATGTATTAAATGAATATTTATGAAATTTGGTATTTTTTCAATTTAAAGATTAAATGAATTTTTGTAAAAAGTTGATATTATATTTGATTTAATTGATTAAATGATTATTTACGAGATTTGGTAATTTTATTAATCTTAAGGATTAATTGAATATTTATGAAAATTTGTAATTTGTTACGTGTTATTAAATCAATAATTTTCTTGATCAAGTTAAATAACATTTTTGTGGATATTAGGAATTTTATAAATACAATGAGAAAAGTATGAAATATGTATTGTATTTATGTAAATTGATATTTCAAAGAAAATATTATGTCTATGAAAATTTGTAAAAGTTGTTATAGGTATAAACATGGAATTGAAATAATATGAGAATAGAAATGTGATGGTCATAGTTGATGGTAGTATCGGTGATTTTGAATGTGATTTCAATCTCACAATGAAAGTTCGTAAAGATGAAATATGGGCAACGGTCCTTAGGAATAATGCCCCAAAAGCATGTATAGCCAGTTATGGGTGGCGGTCCTTGGAAATAATACCTCAGAACTACGCATGGAATAAATTAATTGAAATCGGATAAAATTAAAAAAATAAATGAGTGTAAGCTATTTTTTATGAAGGTTGAATTTTGAAACGTTATTTTGATATTTTAATAAATTATGGTTGAGAATTAAAAAGTATTTATGCTAATGATAAATAAATAAAGGTGTTTTAATTATTTTATTTACGTTGTTTTAGAATATCTTCGGGATATTTTATTATGTAAAATAAGAAGAAATTTTATATAAATATTTGCTTATTTTCCTAAAAGCTGCCTTTGTATGTGAATATCTAATGGGCATTCGCTCACCGTTACTTTTCAGGTATTAGATAATAATGGAGATAGGATATGTGGAGGACAATAGATTACTCGAGAATGATGATATTGTTATATTCTAAAATTTGTGAGATTGTACGGATATATATGTAGTTGTATAATTATATACGTGTCATCGTACTTGTATTGTATTGTTTTAGTATGATTGTATAAATAGTATTAAAGTAATAGAAATTTGGTATTAGTTGTAATTGTTGAGATATCTAAGGAAATAGTAGATTGATGTAAGTTCTAATTGGGAGTATTTAACAAGTTTTAGAATGTAAAGATTTTAAAAGATATGACATTTGGTATTAGAGTATTATATTCTTTGAGATAAGGTTTGGAATTTAATATTTTTTTTAAAAAAATTTCTAACACCTTAATTCGATATTACTTTAGCGTATGTCGGGTTCGGGTCGTTACACATATACTGTAGTATGAATCTATTTACTTTCTTGATTGACTTTAAAAATGCATTTAGTTATACTATTGATGTTGACCTACATTAGCACAAATTGTTTTCTTCAAAATATTTGTATTTTCGGGTCCATTTGGGAGTATTAAAAGAAAATACTAATATGCTTAGCATTTATCATTTTTAATACTTTTTGTTTTTAGCAGTTTTTAAAAGAAGTGTTTTGTTAATAAATTACAAAAAATACTTATACTATATTTTAGTGTTAAATTAAATATTTCTATGGATAATTAAAAAAACCTTTTAATTTGACTAATTATTAAGCCCACAACAGAAAAAATTAATTATATATATGTACATATGGCATTAATTGGCTATATATATATATATATATATATATATATATTATTTAAGTGATCATTTTCAGACTTTTTAATCAGGGGAGACTTTAGCAAAGTTGATTTCGTTATTTTTAAAAAATATATTGTAATAGAAGATGTCTCATTAATAACATTAAAGTGATGAATTAATTGTACAATATATCATCTTCGCTAAGTTTATTAATGCACCATACATTATAGCAGTCTACAAGCACATATATATATAAATAGAAAAAATGATACTAAACTATAGCATAATTAAGTAATAACAAAAAAAAAAAAATGACAAATGAAAGGTTGGAAAAACCTAAAAGCTCCTTCAGTAATATGTTTTAAATAGAGGAAAGGGCCAGAGTTGAAGCCCCCACCGACAGCTTGTCTCAAATTCCACTTCCCTATGTCCCTTAGAACATGGAGGAAATTATGGCAGTTTTCTTTATTACAAACTCTTTTTCTCTCTCAGACCAACCATAAAAAGCTCTCATGTAACTAAACACGCATTCAGTTCTTGTACCAACAAAAACCATCAATCCCAAGTGAGAAAACTAGACACGAAAGCAAACTCACTTTTCTCTACACTATCATCTGCAATCAAATCCAACTATAAGAAAAAAGCACCCATAATACATGTCCATCGCTTTTTCTCTAAGCCTTAGAAACTAAGTTTTCTCCATATCCTATATCAAAACCTCTCCTGAAGAGTTGAGATTTCAAAACATCAGCAGAAGAAGAAAATGAAGATAGAATCAGTTAAGTGTGAGTTATGGATTGAAAGAGGATCGCACTCAGGATTCTATAACGGCTAAAATATTCGTATAATGTTTCAATCACAGACCTCTCCTAAACAAATCACCTTAAGTGCTAAATTTTGTGATAAGCACTTTTCTTAATTAAAGTGCGGGAAATACGTGATTTAGCACTTCACAAGTGCTAATCAGCAATTATAATGCGCTAATAAGCGATGCCAAATAGACATTAAAACTTTGACAAAAGATTAAAAAAAATTCTTAAAAGAATTTTCATTTGCGCATACCGAAAAATTGATTCCTTTCATATCAGACAACAAATCTTGTGTTTCTGATTGCTTTTGTGAACTTTCTAGTATCTGCAAAACGACAAAGCTTAGAGGATTGGTGATTTCCTAACATGAACTCTCTACTGTTTAAGTTAGCAAGGGTATTTTTTGGAGAGCGAAGTAATTGAGTAATAATTTTGATAGAGTTCTGCCTAATTAGATGTTCGTAGCTTATTAAAGATGTTAAAATATAGTAGAAAAAGCAGCCCGAAGGTAGAAAAAAAAAATCAAGATACAAGCATAACTTAAAAATACAGGTACAATCAAAGAGGTTCTTACTAAGAACGAGGGTTTCTTCTAGATTTATGCACCAAGCTTTGGAAATTCTCATTTTCTTTGTATTTTTCTGGAGCCATCAAGCCTCCAACACTATCTACATCAGAAGATTGTAATTTATGTCTTGGGCTTTTCATAGAAGCTTTGCTAAAATTCAGATTAGTAGCAAATTTGGTCAAATCTATTACCCATTGAATAGTCTTAGAGTCTTGCTGTTGACTTAGTTGATTTTTCTTACGGCTTTTGCTAGCAAGAACACGATAGAGATCCATTGCCAGTTGGTTGTTTCTTGCTGAGACTAACAGCATGTAAAGATCATTCGACTCCGGTTGAACCCTCAAATAATGTGACAACCAAAATCTTTCGATTTACATGAAAATTCTGACATAAAAAGTGTTGTTTCATAACCCAGTTATCCACAAAATTGTTCAAATACTTGTTTGTTGTTTTTGGATTGAAAAATGAACATAATTTTACTTCAATCATTTAGATATTTTAAAAGTGTTTATTTCTTTAATTGAGTACTAGAAATTTGATAATGATATTCTATCTATTGGGGACTAACGGACGCTCAATTGAACATTAATTAGCCCTGCCTCTGGCTGGATATTAACTTCCTAAAGATTATCATGCTTGAAATTCACATAACAAAACGTGGTTAGATTCTTGCAATCCCAAGAGGAATTTATTGATCTGGCTTTCTTTAATATCGTCCTGTTGTCTTTGTTTCCTGATATTATGATGCTGTCTACAAGCTAGCTTCTCTTTTTTCTTCTATTTTCTGCTTAGAAAGAATTGATTAATGTTCTGAAAAGCTTATTTGTAACGATGGGACTTTTGAGAGGTAGCAACCTTGATTGAGACTAAAGGTTCTAAAGTATGCCATTATGTCGTTATAATGGAGAAGAAAAGAATCTTGGTTGTTTTAGATTTTCCCAAACTATATACGTTTTTTATTTTCAAAAACAATAAAAACTAGAAATTATAAAATTCTCTTTTTTTTTATACTAATTTCTTTTTAGAATGAATTAAATTATGTTACTGTCTATTATTTTAAAAATATACTCTCAAAATTAATTACATTAATTATTTTTAAATAACTATACTCATACGTTATTACAGTTTTTTTTTATTTTATAAAATTACTTTTAACAAATACTATGTTAAATACTTTGTAAAAAGCCATATATAAGAATCTTTATATCATCAATTGCTGATTGCGAATAAAATAAAGAAAAATTATTGGCAAAGTCTAGAATGTGCGCAATGTGTATCACGAGTGTTCAAAGAATAGCTATCTTCCTAAAACTAGCCTCTGATAATTTGTGCCTCAGTCTCGTATAAGAATTTCTTAATATTACATAGTTTTATCTCTTGTAATTAAGTAATTGAATTGGGAAGGCTCTGTATCTTTGATTGCTGGTTTCATCCATGCCCTTAATAGCTTTTTGCTCACTTGGTTTCTATTATGAATTTTATGCCAACATGGCATTATTTAGCACTAACCATTATTAATTAAGATCCAAAATTTACTAAATTAAGCATTTAGCACCTAAGACCATTCTATAAATTAATTGAAATCGTGAAGCGGCTGTTATCAAGAGTGTTTTATTTCGAAAATGTATGGAAAAAATATTCAGTAAGAATAATTATTAGTTCTTCAGGCTTATGATACTATATTTTTTATAATATTTAATAAGTTATTCGAAAATTAAATGTAAAGTTACATATTTTTTTAAGTTAAAATACAAAGCCAAACACGTGTAAAGTATCTCCGTATATATAAAATAATAATAATAAAAAAAAACAGAGATGGTCCTGGAAAGTTTTGGTATGTATATATATATATATATGTTTAGTGGAGAGGCTAAGCAGCAGCTCGGCATTGTATTATCATCGCTAATTTATTAATCGCTTCCGAATTATGACGGATGGTAAGGAAAAAGAAGAGCCCTGCAAGGATTTTCTTTCTCTCCATCCGGAAGAAGCTGGTTTGTTTGATGTCTTTCTTTTACTATTTTCTTCTGATTTGAAGAAAAGAAATTTTATTGAGTCCCCACAAGAGCTGGAGTTCAGAATCACAGAGTTATTTCAACGATGGGTCATCTTCGTCTCCATTGTCACACAGAAAGTACTCATTTCCTTGAGAACACCTTTAGCCAAGTTGGGATGTGCGATCGAGATGTGGCTAAATCTTCTATCAAGCAACGGCGGTCTTCTCAAGCTCTTAATCAACATTTTAAGAGGTTTAATTTAATTATATATTATTTGCATGCACGTAGTGCTAGCTAGCTCGTCTAATTAATTGTATATGCTTTATACGTAAATAATGTATGCAGGAAAGCTGGTGTTACCAGATACATCGTCACCAACGTTCACATCCATTTTGGGAAACATTGACACCCGATTTGAATTAGACCCAAAAATTGAGCCTAACAACAGAAGATATTACGCTTCGTTGTCCCTGATGGCCGCTAAATTAGCTTATGAGAATAAACCCTTCATCGAAACAACAATCAAAGATCTCTGGCACGTATGTTTCTCGGCTAACACCAAATTTACATATATGTACACATGTTGCATGAGACAACATGATAATTGAAAGAATATTAAATTAAGAGAAGCTTGTAAGAAGTCTAAAATTAATTCTAGCTAGTTCCACTTATGCTTCCATTTATTAAACGAATTGAATTGATTGGTTTTTTCTGTTTGCTGCAGATGGAATCCTTGGGGTTCGAGGATTTCTGGAATGGTAAAAACTTAAGAAGCAACTTTTTGCATTCCTAAGCATTTATATACTTAAAGTTGGTTACATTCCTAGTCATTTTTAAAGTAATCACCACATCATTATCTGCATTAGTTGGGTTTGTTTCTACAATAGGAATATTGTAATATACCCTAACTTTTCAAGAGAGTAAATAGCCCTACATTTTTAGAGAATGATAAAATTCTCCGGTTTGTTCGACGCACAGATTACCAGAAACGGTACACGACACAAGCGTTCATGCTTAAGGATACAAGGTCTAAACCAAACGTAATCGTGGTTGCATTTAGAGGCACTTCACCGTTCGATGCAGACGACTGGTCCACTGATTTTGACATCTCGTGGTTTCCGATCGCTAGCGTGGGTAAAGTGCATGGCGGCTTCATGAAAGCTCTAGGCTTGCCAAAAGACAGCGGTTGGCTAAAGAAAATTGACATAGACAAATCGATCGGTGACCGCCCATTTGCTTACTATAGGATCAAGCAAAAGTTGAAAGAATTGTTGAACATAAACAAGGGAGCAAAATTTATAGTAACAGGACATAGCTTGGGTGGAGCATTAGCTATACTGTTTGCGTCTGTGCTAGTATTGCATGAGGAGAAACTCTTGTTGGAGAGATTGGAAGGAGTGTACACATTTGGGCAACCTAGGGTTGGAGACAGGCAATTTGGACAGTTTATGACTGAGAAATTAAAGGAGTATAATGGGAAATATTGGAGGTATGTTTATAGTAATGACATCGTTCCTAGGTTGCCTTATGATGGGAGGACTCTTTTGTTTAAGCACTTTGGATCCTGTCTCTATTTCAATAGCTTCTACAAAGGCAAAGTGAGTACTGCTCTTCATTTATATAATATACCCTGAGATTTGATTGAAGTATATAGTTAGATCTCTCTGATTTTATAAATATTAAATTGGGTGTAATGTTATTCATTCAGGTTATGGAGGAAGAGCCTAACAAGAACTATTTCGATTTGTTATGGACGGTACCACAGTTCATCACTGCAGTTTGGGAGCTGATTAGGGCTTTTCTTCTCCCATATGCAAAGGGTCCAAATTACAGAGAATGTTGGCTTTTGATAGGGACTAGGGTTTTGGGGTTGGTGTTTCCTGGAATATCAGCTCATTGTCCTCAAGATTACAACAACGCTACCCGATTGGATTCCTTGCCTCCGGATCTCTAGCCTCAAGACTAGTGCGTACGTACGTACGGACACCTACGCTTGATATCATTGTATCTTTGATTTGATCCAAAAAAATAAAAAGTGATCAGTCTTTCTTCTGAAGATTGTGGTTTGTGTACTTAAAATATGCTTTGCTTAGATTGCTTAATTCGTTGTTTCAGTTGTTGTAGCTGTTGAGTCTGGTGAACTAAGGCTGCGAATTGGTTATGTTTAATTACCAGCCATTTATTCACATTAATTACGATAATAATAAGGGGTATTTTCACACATCTCTCCTAACATTTCAGAAAATCACACATAAATAGAACGTATATAAAACTTCACTGGTTACTCTCTTATTATAGTAATTTCATCCCTTTCATCCCAATTGGCCATTAATATCAATATATTTTGATAAAAACAAGTTTAAAATATTATATGTACTACTTTAAAAAGAAATACACTCAAGTTTACAACACATACAGTTTGCAAAATCGAAACCCTAAACTAAAAATAGCAGCAGCACTGCCGCCGCCCATTAGCCTGACCTTGGATGATCACTACCCTCCGCTGTGGACACTGACACCGTTTCTCATCATCTCCTTTGCTATCATGGAAGCCAATTAATCGTCGTTCTCACCGAAGCAGCCGTCACCGTTTCTACAGTGTGTTTATAATTAAATACTATCATATATATTGTCATACTATAATTAAGTTTTTCCGACTAGATACTATGAAGTAGTCACCTTATATTTAATTAGACCAAAAGGTGATAGTCATTATTTTGTATCAATAAGTTCGTTTCAAAAGCTTTTTGATACTAAAATTATGAATGTCGTAAATATATATATTTTTTGTGACTAAATATATTGTTTCCATTTTACATAGAAAATGTTACTAAAAGTATTAAAAAAAATTAATTACTTATTAAAATAAATAATAAGTGACACTATTATTTCGTTGCAAAATGTGTTTGGTTACTAAAACTTTTATTTTGTGATTTTGTTGTTGTTGTAGAAAATAGGTTATATAGTCCCTAACCAATTTTAGTAACTAATTTTATATTATTTTTGTAACTAATTATAATGTATTAAAAGATTATTAGTGACCATTTTTTTAATGGTTATTAAACTTTCTCTTTAATGAATTTAATTTTTTGTCGACATAAATTATATGCAGTGACTAAATATTTTGGCAGTCATACATATGTTTTAGTGACCTAATATATCGAAATTATAAGTATTTTTTAGTGGCCAAATATTTCGAAGTTAATTGTGTTTTCTAAGAACAAATTATTTTGGAAGTTAAAAGTTCTTTCCTGTGATCAAATATTTTAGAAATTAAAAATGTTTTTTAATGACTAAATGTTTAAAATTAAAAAGTATTGTTTAGGGACTAAATTTATTTGAAGTTAAATGTATTGTTTAGTGACCAAATATTTTAGAAATTGAAGCATTTTTTAATGACTAAATATTTAAATTTTTAAAGTGTTTTTTAGTGACTAGAATATTTTTGAAATTAAAAGTAATTTTTAGCATAAAAAAATTTTAGAAGTTAGAAGTGTTTTATAGTAACTAAATATTTCAGAAGTTAATAATACCTTTAAGTGACTTAATATTATTAGAAGTCAAAGTCTTTCAGTGACAATATTTTAAAAATGCTTTTGTGACCAAATATATTAGAAGTTAAAAATAATTTATTAGTACTATAATTAATTTGTAGCAAATTTTAATTAAAATTAAACCATGTTAATTGATAGAACCCTTTTCACTATTCTTTCACAACAAATATTATTGTATCCAAAATGTTTAAAATCATAAGAAATAACTATTTATAACTAAAATAATTAATCACAATAAATTAGATCAACACATGGCTATCTATATGAGTGTCACTAAAATAATTCGTCGCACTGAATTACATCAACACTTTATTAATTACACAAAAACTTCTCTAGTAACGTTAAATTTCACAAAATTTTAGATCACATCATCTATATAACCAATAACCAATAAATAAAAATGTGCTAGGAGTACTCCAATTCTAACTTGTGCACTAAATGTTCTACAAAATTCAAATGTAAACACAAACTTTAGTTCAAAAAATATAACATATTTTTTTTATAGATTCAATATTGCAAACAGCAAATCCCTACTCAAACACATAATAATTTTTTGAGTATATTACATCAAGCACAAGACACTACAAAAGTAGAAACATATTGAAATATGCATATATATAAAATTAAAAAATAAAAAGTAGCATGTAAAAGGTCTACAACTTCATTATTTTTTTCAAATAATTCTAACATGATCAATCTTTAAATAAAGAACTCAAAAGTAGTATTTGACACAAACATCCCAATAATATTCATATTTCTAACATTTCAGTAAGTTAAAGATGACTATTTAATATGGTTGATTTATTAGACCTTATTTTGTATCAAAATAAGAAATAAAAGATAAAATAATATTAAAATTAAAGGAAACGAACTAAAATTACTATTTATAAAATAATATATCACTTTCAAATTTCAATTACAAAAGAGAATCAAATAAATAAAATCAAGATATTTTTCAAGAGAATTATAAAACAATCAAAATGAAATGAAGAGTGAAATTGAGCTCCATAGGAGATGACATTGCAACTGTAATATTTACAACTCATGAAGTAAATCAATCAATGCCACATATCACTATAAGCAAATTATGATCATATTACAGTGTGTAAGCATTTATATACTTTTTAACCCATACAAATTAGAATTATCCATACAAATTTCTATGCTTATTAGTGATCAATAGCAATCAACCAACAAAGATAGTTATATGCTTATTAGTGAGCAATACAATGCACAATTTTGAAAGATAGTTGATAAATGTTTAAAAGTATAGGATTATCAAGAGAAATATTATATTTTACATTTAAAAATATTATTAATTTTCCCAAAATTAAGCATTTTCCTTTATACTGAATTTCAAAACAAGAACTGGACTTAATTATTGGTTTTGTGCAGGTTTCGTAAAATGAGCATATCTTTTATTACAAAACATCATTTGATACGATTCTTGGACCGTAAATATGTGGACTTATTCGTTCACAAAAGTATAGAGCAGAGATCAGACCAATTCATGCATCTGTTGGGTCAAACTCGGACTTCAACAGAACTCAACTGCAGCTTAGGGCCAGCCTACCATGGTTTCGTATTTGGGCCATATCTCCCTACATGCGTATCCAAAAGTCACACGGTTGGAGTTTTTGGAAAGCCTACAGATAGATGTACAATATTTATTTTATAGATACTAGATTCGAAGTCTTTACCTATCAAAAATAGCCGTCATTCTAGAAGATCGGTAGAGAAATCCAAACTAAACACCTCTTCTCATTTTCGACATATCTCTTGTTTTACATAATTAATTTAGTTGAAATTTTGACTGTTGGAAAGCTAATGAAGGCGCCTACAATTTGAAGAAGACAGAATTAAGAAATTCAATGTGTTGCACAGTCCAAAAGGTGCTACAATCACCAAGAGCATGATTGAGTTGAAAGTTTGCAACTTGTGTTCACACATATGAAATATATCTTGTTTTGCCTATATAAAGGAAGTGGTAGAAGTTATTTGAGATATCCTTCTTCTTATTTTTGTATTCTCCCTTTGTGTAATTTTGTTTTCATATAATGTGTTTCTAAATTCGTAATTAGGGTTGAGGGTGAAGTTTTATTGATTTTATAGTATTTTTCTTCAATCATTCTAAGTTGTGTTCCAATGTAAAATCTTTTCAATTGAGTGAATTCTATTTCTCAAAAGTGTTTTGATTTGTTTGGAAGCTTGAGTCATTGTTAACAAAAGGTATACCGAATGCTTGCACATTTTCTACAAATCAAGAACAAGGTATGTGATAGTTTTCACAAATAAATTGAATGATTATTCTTCTATTTTGCTACCTTTTCTACAAATAGGTATTACAATATATTTAAGATAATCTCTTGAGTGATTCTTGAGCGAAAAAAAAAATATGATTGAAGAATAATTTCTATAATTATCAACAAAATGAATCCCTAGTGCCCTAATAGACAATATTATTAAATTTACATTTAATAATTAATAAATTCATTCTGCTTCCATCATATTTGGACTTATAACATTTAAATATTTGACTTGTGGACCTTGTATAAAGTATTCCCTGTGGACCAACACTCAGAGTTCCGAACTTTATTACTTGGGACAACCTACACTTGGAAATTATAACCTTTAAGTTGTAGCAAGTTTTTGATGCCCTTGTCGAGGAATACAATTTGTATAAAATTTAATAGTTTTTATTTAATTTTTTTTTGCCACTAACTTTAACTCCTAACTCTAACTCTTAACATTTTTATTTATTTATTTACTTGTTATTATTTATCTTCTTTTATTTGGGAGGCTCAACTGCCCACTTTGTTTTGTCAATTATGGTTGGTTCTACACATACCACCTAATTTTTGTTTATTTTAGTCATGGTAGGCTTTGTCACCTTTCTTAATTTTTTTCTTTTGTTAATAATTGTGCTGACATTTTTATTAGGAGGCAGGTTGTCTCTTCTCTCTTTATTTCTATTATTATTGTGCTAACATTTGTTTTTATTTTATCTTGTTTATTTTTATTTTATGGTTGGGTGATTTCATGATCCTAATTCTCATCGGTTGGTGAAAGGTAATTCTGAAACTTTATTGGGAAATTTGTTTGATTCCCCTTTACAATCACACACATCTAGCACAATGGCTGAAGAGGAAAGTGTGCATAATGAACATGAAGATCAACCTTTGCGAACCATGTGGACCGACCTGCAGCCACCTCGGATATGTTAGCATCTACAATATGATTTGATTTTGGCACTATCATATCTTTTTATAAGTTTTTCTACTATAATTTGATTGATTTGCATTATATATTGTGAATAAAATTGATGAATTGAGTCTAATGTTTAGTGTGCTTGGGAATTGTTGATTAAATTGATAGGCAGAAAATATTTTTGCGTATTTGTTTGTAGGTTTCTATAAAGCTATTGTGAGTTCATTCCTCTCTTTGTTTATGCATTGCCTTATTGAGTTTTTATTCTCGTTTTTATTGTAAGAGAGAGAATCTTAAACTAAGCTTCTTGGATTCGTTGTGTCTTTCTATGCTTTTCATTAATTTATTATCTAAAATCTCTATAGTGATGTTTTTAGTCAATGTGATTTTGGAGGTGGAGAATAAGAGAGAAGAGAACTTTAAGTGTACTGAAAAATCCATTTTCTTCTGCTAATTGAATGCTTGGAGAACTCGAAGTATGGCTTTAATAGGTTTTTGAATTTTGCCTTTCTCGAATATAATTCCAATTCACATATTATATTTTGTTGCCTATTTCTTTTGTATATGTAGATGTATTTCTCTAGAGCAAATGAGAAGAGGTGTTCAGTTTGGATTTTTCCACCGGTGTTCTAGAATGACGGCTATTTTTGACAGGCAAAGACTTCGAATCGAGTCATCTGTAAAATATAAATATTGTACATCTATCTGTAGGTTTTCCAAAAGTTCCAAAAGTCATATGGTTGGAGTTTTTGGAAAGCCTACAAATAGATGTACAATATTTATGCTTTACAAATGCCAGATTCAAAGTCTTTGCCCATAAAAAATAGCCGTCATTCTAGAAGACTGGTGGAGAAATCAAAACTGAACACCTCTTCTAATTTTCAACATAACTCTTGTTTTACATAATCAATTTGGTCGAAATTTGGACTATTGAAAAGCTAATGAAGGCACCTACAACTTTGAAGAAGATAGAATCAACAAATTCAATGCATTCCATGGTCCAAAATGTACTACAATCACCAAGAGCATGATTGAGTTGAAAGTTTGCAACTTGTGTTTACACATGTGAAATATATCTTGTTTTGCCTATATAAAGGAAGTGGTAGAAGGTGTTTGGGATATCCTTCTTCTTATTTTTGTATTCTCTTTATTTTTGTTGATTTCATAATATTCTTCTTCAATCATTCTAAGTTGTGTTCCAATACAAAATCTTTTCAATTGAGTGAATTCTATTTCTCAAAAGTGTTTTGATTTGTTCAAAAGCTTGATTCATTGTTAACAAAAAGTACACTGAATGTTTGCACATTTTCTACAAATCAAGAACAAGGTATGTGATAGTTTTCACAAATAAATTGAATGATTA
Source organism: Melia azedarach (assembly GCA_028052125.1). Classification (NCBI taxonomy): domain Eukaryota; kingdom Viridiplantae; phylum Streptophyta; class Magnoliopsida; order Sapindales; family Meliaceae; genus Melia; species Melia azedarach. Next base: position 9,371,027 of record CM051398.1, on the reverse strand, counting down.
TTCTTCTATTTTGCTACCTTTTCTACAAAAAGGTATTGTGATGTCTTTAATATAACTATCTTCAGATTAAGATAATCTCTTAAGTGATTCTTAGTTGAGCAAAAAAAAAATGATTAAAGAATAATTTCTATAATTATCAACAAAATGAATCCTTAATGCCCTAATAGACAATATTATTAAATTTACATTTAATAATTAATAATTTCATTATACTTTCATCATATTTGGACTTATAACATTTAAATATTGGACTTATGGACCTTGTATAACGTATTTCATGTGGACCAACACTCGGAGTTATGAACTTTATTACTTGAGACATCCTATACTTGGGAATTACAACATTTAAGTTGTAACAAGTTTTTAGCGCCGTTGCCGGGGAATATGGTTTGTATAAAATTTACTAGTTTTATTTAATTTAACCAAGTACAATACCATTTGTGACCATGAAATGACATTTTTTCCAATTAAGCACGAGATTCTTTTCTTCACACCTAATCAAAACTTTTTCCAAATTTGATAAATAACATCAAATGAGTCACCAAAAACAGAAAAATCGTTCATGAAAACTTCAAGAAATCGTTCAACCATGTCGCTAAAATTGTTAAGCATGTATCTTTAAAATGTAGCTGGTGTATTACACAATCCAAAAGGCATCTCTATATGCAAACGTTCCAAATGGGCAAGTGAAAGTGGTCTTTTCTTGGTCTTTAGGTGTAATTTCAATTGATTATACCCAGAATACCCATCTAGAAAGCAATAAAATGCATGTCTAGTTATCCTTTCTAACATTTGAACCATGAATGGTAAAGGAAAATGGTCTTTCCTAATCATTGAGTTGAGTTTCCTATAATCAATGCATATTCTCCAACCAGTAATTGTTCTAGTTGGAATTAATTCATTATTTTCATTTTTTACTACAGTAACTCTATATTTCTTAGGCACAACTTGAGTAAGACTGACCCATGTGCTATAAAAAATAGGATAAATGATCTTCACATTTAAAAGCTTGAGAACTTCATTTCTCACTACCTCTTTCATATTACGATTTAGCCTACGTTGCATTTGTCTAGATGATTTAGCATTATCTTCCAAATATATCTTGTGCGTGCAAATCAAGGGGCTAATTCCTTTTATGTCAGCTATGGTCCATCCTAAGGCATGTTTATGCAATTTTAGAGTTTTGAGCAACTTACATTCTTGAAGAGCATTGAGTTTAAAAGATATTATCACTAGAAAAGTTTCATTACACCCAAGAAAGCATATTTGAGATCAGATGGTAGCAGTTTCAATTCGAGTTTTGGTGATTGGACATTCAATGGCATTGTTTTAGTAGTACGTTGAGGTAAATCTTCAAATTTGGGTCTCCATCCATTAATTTCCAAAACTTGAGAAGATGTTAAAAGGGAATAAATGTGAGATATTTCAAAATTTTCATCAAAATTGAAATCATTGCAACCATTTAAGCAGGCATCCAAGGGATCAGAGAAAGATGAAACATTAAAGTAGTCAAAAACAAGTTCCTTAACATAACTAACTTCATGCATGTCATCATTTTCACTAGGTTGCTTGCAAATATTAAACACATTCATTTCCAATGTCATGTTTCCAAAGGATAGCTTTAAAACTCCATTTCTACAATTGATTATTGCATTAGATGCAGCAAGAAATGGATGTCCTAATATGATAGGAATTTGGGTGCATGAGTTAGGAACAGGTTATGTGTCTAACACAATAAAATCAACAGGAAAGTAAAACTTATCTACTTGGACTAACACATCCTTAAGTATTTCTCTTGCAATTTTCATAGAACGATCAGCAAGTTGAAGTGTTGTAGAGGTAATTGCTCAGACACTGAATATGGTAAAAGATTAACACTTGCACCAAGATCAAGCAAAGCATGGTTTATCCTAAAGTTTCCAATTACACAAGAACTGGTTGGACAACCAGGATCTTTATATTTTGGTGAAGTGATATGCTGAATAATTGAACTAATATTCTCAGTTAAAAATGCTTTCTTTTGAACGTTAAGCTTCCTTTTAACAGTGCATAAATCTTTTAAAAATTTAGCATAAGAAGGAACTTGCTTAATTGCATCTAACAAAGGAATGTTAATTTTAACTTGCTTGAAAAGTTCAAAGATTTCAGAATTTTGGTTTAACTTTTGCTTTGGTTGCAATCTTTGAGGAAAAGGAGTAGGGATCGGGCATTTGTTAGTAACAAATGGTTTAATTTCATCATACTTACCATTGTCCTTACCATTACCTTTTATCTTTAATGGATCATCAAGCATTTCTTTCTTGAGAGGAATGATTTTGTCAATAACCTTACCACTTCGTAAAGTTGTAATGAATTTGGCATTTTCAAGTTCAGCTTCACTTGTACTAGAAACATGACATTGACTAGAAGGATTAGGTTGAGTTTGAGCAGGAATCTTACCTTTCTCCTGAGTACGCAAAGATCCAGTTAGAGTAGACAATGTATTTTTGATGTTATTGATGGCTTGTAAAGTTTGATTGTTAATGTTTGTTTGCCCTTGCATGAAAGTGTGTAATGTCTCCTCAAGATTTTTCAGACATGGTGGTGCATAAGAATTGAAATTTGACGTACCTTGAGAAGGCATTGAGCGTGCATTGTTGTCATTCCTGCAACTAAAATTGGGATGATTCCTCCATCTAGGGTTATAAGTTTTTGAAAAAGAAGATGGAAAAGGCTTTCTAAAATTATTCGTTGCATTTGCTTGTTCATGAAAAGCTTTTTCTGAAAATAGGAATATTCGGACACTCATTTGTTGAGTGTCCTATAATTTCACAAATGCCACAAATTTCTTCATTTTGTACAGATTTAGCTTTCTTAACTTTCCTTATTTCTATGGCTTCAACCTTTCTAGCCAAAATAGCAATCCTAGCATTTAGATCATCTTCTTGATTAAGGTGATATTTTCCTTTAACATTTGCAAGATTAGATCTAATTGAATTTTCAGAAGAATTAGCGTTATGCCATGATTGTGAGTTTTCAGCCAAGTGGTCTAAGCACTCTAAGGCTTCTTTCAGGTTCTTTGTCAAGAAATTCACCATTACACATTGTTTCCACAAATTGTTTTGTTTCAGGTGTTAATCCCTCATAAAAGAAACTTATAGTGCGCCATTTTTTAAAACCATGATGTGGACAAGAATTTAATAAATCCTTAAATCTTTCCCAACATTGAAAATATGCTTCGTTCGGATTTTGAGAAAAATTTTGAATTTGTCTTTTCAAAGCATTGGTCCTATGTGTTGGAAAGAATTGTTTTAAGAATTCACCTTGCATTTCATGCCATGTTCCAATTGATCTAGGTCCTAAAGAGTTAGGCCAAATTTTTGCTTTATCTTTTAATGAAAAAGGAAATAATTTTAGCCTAACAATTTCATCGGTACAAGCTTGATCATTAAATGTGCCACAATCTTCTTCAAATTCTTTAAGATGCAATTAAAGACTTTCAGAATCTAGACCATGGAAACTAGGAAGTAATGGAATCATTCCAGATTTGAATATAAAATTATTAGCATTATAAGAAAAAATAAAACATGAAGGAGCAGAACTCCGAGGTGGTTGCAGATACTCACGCATGGTTCACAAAGGTTGATTTTCATGTTCATTATGCACACTTTCCTCTTCAGCCATTGTGCTAGATGTGTGTGATTGTGAAGAGGAATCAAATAAATTTCCCAAGAAAGTTTTAGAATTACCTTTCACCAACCGATAAGAATTAGGATCACGAAACAACCCAGCCATAAAATAAAAATAAACAAGATAAATAAAATACAGTGAAAAACAAATGTTAGCACAATAATAATAGAAATAAAGAGAGAAGAGGTGGTACAACCTTCCTCCTAATAAAAATATCAGCACAATTATTAACAAAAGAAAAAAATTAAGAAAGTTGGCAAAGCTTACCATGAACAAAATAAAAAAAATTAGGTGGTATATGTAGAACCAAGCATAATTGACAAAAAAAATGGGTGGCTGAGCCTCCAAAATAAAAGAAGATAAATAATAGCAACTAAATAAATAAATAAAAATGTTAAGAGTTAGAGTTAGGAGTTAAAGTTAGTGACAAAAAAAATTAAATAAAAACTAGTAAATTTTATACAAACCGTATTCCTCGGTAACGGTGCCAAAAACTTGCTACAATTTAAAGGTTATAATTCCCAAGTGTAGGTGGTCTCAAGTAATAAAATTTGGAAATTCGAGTGTCGATCCATAAGGAATACGTTATACAAGGTCTACAAGTCCAATATTTAATAATATTGTTTATTAGGGCATTAGGGATTCATTTTATTGATAATTATAGAAATCATTTTTTAATCATTTTTTTCGCATAACCTTGACCCATGTACCGAGCTTTGGGCCAATAGCTCCCAGACCAATTGACCTTAGGGTATTAGGTGTTCTAACATCCCTTGGGGCTTAATTACTCGAGTTAAGACTATGAAATTATTTATACCAAAGTTCTACTGTTTTACACGAACATTCACTGCTGATTAGGCAAGAAACTCGTTACTAAGTAAAAGCTTTGGTTAGAATTTATATTTATTTACTTATTTTTCTTTCTTTGTTTTTTATGAGATTTTTCTTACCCTTAGTTGCTACCTTTGATAAAACAAAAGAACTCAAATATTGTAAGATTCCAATGTGTCATCCACAATCATGTATCAAAGTGCATGTGTGAATGATTTCTATAATTATCAACAAAATGGATCCCTAATGCCCTAATAGACAATATTATTAAATTTACATTTAATAATTAATAAATTCATTCTACTTCTATCATATTTGGACTTATAACATTTAAATATTGGACTTGTGGACATTGTAAAATGTATTTCCTGTGGACTGACACTCGGACTTATGAACTTTATCAATAGTTATTTACACAAATATGCGAATGGGAGAAGGTAGTAAAGTAATTATCATATTAATAAAAAAATAAACAAATTTGTATGATACCTTCTTTTGATTGTTGTGGTTGCAATGGTGGCCTCGAATTTCTTGGTTCCAGTCTTAAGCCTAACCTTTAGATCCTTAATAGTGCTCTTGCTTTTAAGATCACACATCTTGAAACTTTGCTCAATAGCAACACAAAATAGACTGAAGCAAACAAGATGAATAATAGCCTCAACATCCATTAAGTACAATTTTTCTCCTTCAGCCAAATCCCATAGCATGTAACAAGATGTAGAAGCAACATTAAAGAGGAGAGAAGAAACAACAATTTGCAACAAGCGACTACCAACTGATCAATGGAAAACAATATTAACATAGCAAGCTACTAAAACAACCTCAGTAAACCATAAATTTGTAAATTTATCAATCAAACAATTTAAATTTTGGAATGATATAGCAATTGGGAGAAATTTGGAGATTCCTTTTCAATGCTGAAATTATTTCTACCTTTTTTTTTTTGTAAATAATCTCTAAGAAAAAGCCTAGAGCAATCTTATGAATGAAAAAATAAAGAAGTACAAAGGAAAAGAAATATTACTTTTTATGTAACTGGTCGTCTCTCAAGCCTTTTCAATTGCTCTAGAGAAATACATCTACATATACAAAAGAAATAGGCAACAAAATATAATACGTGAATAGGAATTATATTTGAGAAAATGCAAAATTCAAAAGCCTATTAAAGCCATACTTCGAGTTCTCCAACCATTCAATTAGCAGAAGGAAATGGATTTTTCAGTATGCTTAAAGTTCTTTTCTATCTTATTCTCCACCTCTAAAATCACATTGACTAAAAACATCACTATAGAGATTTTAGATAATAAATTAATGAAAAGCATAGAAAGACACAACGAATCCAAGAAGCTTAGTTTAAGATTCTCTCTCTTACAATAAAAAGGAGAATAAAAACTGAGTAAGGCAATGCATAAACAAAGAGAGGAATGAACTCACAATAGCTTTATAGAAACCTACAAACAAATACGCAAAAATATTTTCTGCCTATCAATTTAATCAACAATTCCCAAGCACACTAAACCTTAACCTCAATTCATCGATTTTATCCACAATATATAATGCAAATCAATCAAATTATAGTAGAAAAACTTATAAAAAGATATGATTGTTCCAAATCAAATCATATTGCAGATACTAACATATCTAAGAAACTATGCTTTAAGTATACACCATGAATCTTGTCAACCTTGAATATGGCCATTTAATTACAGTATGAATAAAAATAACATTCAACCAAAATTTATGGCATATATTTATCATAATAACAATAGATATAATAACACTATATCAAACTTAGGATCCTTTTTACATTGCTAGAAAGAAATTTCAGTAGAACTAAAGTTGTATCAAGCAAGGATGCCACAACGACGATGTTGTAAATCTATATGCAATGATAATTTGTTATTGGAGCATGTAATTGCAAATAGTTAGGCAATAGTCTTGACAGCTGTGATCAAACATTCATTAACTATTAAATAACTGATAAATTAAAGTTAATTATACAATAAACTTTTCTTTTCTTAAGGATGTGACTAAAATGTAAAAGAAGGTAGTTTATATGCTTACAACAGCACGTTACTGATTAAGACCATTATATACCACATTATTAGCTATTACTTTTTCTCATACTTCCCTATCTAAACAACACAAATTGATTGAATCACTCAGTAACTCTTCAACATTCATCTCTAAGAGTAATTATTAGTTATCATGTAATAAAATTACTTCAAACAAAACAAAAAAATATTTACATAATTTGTTCTTCCACAAAGAACTTGTTTTTTTTTAAATAAACTTCCAAAAATTTTCTAAAGCAATAATGTTGAATAAAAATAATAGGTACAAAGAATAAGGAGCACAAAAAAAACCCAACAAATCATTGAAATATGAATATAAATGAGAAAATTACAACCTAGTCACAAGCTCACAGCAAGAAACACTTGGCAAAACAATTAAATAAAAAGGAACAAATATAATTAATTTAACAATCTAATCGAGCTTACCCCAACATTTTGATAGGCAAAATCCATCGAGTCGGCAAATACAGTTGACAACAAAAAACCTTCATCCTAACAGCACCAATGCAACTAGTAATATAAAAAAAGAAATTCTGATATCTACATATCTACTCCAGAACAGCCAACTAGACATGCACCTTTTTGCCAAAAATAACAAACTAGAAAATCGATAACTCGACTAGCATAACATCTCTAAAGTTACAAGTCGACAATTAAACCTCTAAAAGCAGACTACCAACGATCTAACATGCCTCATCCATAAACAGCATATCAAGTAATTATCCACCGTACCAAAAACATAAACTAGCGTTAGCAACCTACATAATAGAAAATTGAAATAATTCCGAAATCAACTACATAAATTTTACAAATATAATGAAAATAGTAATAGAAGTAAAAAAATCATTTGTTTTGTTGTAATATGTATCAAAATAATAAGTGTTACCAGCTACATAAGCGAGTATGATTAATATGGTATTTTCTTCATCATCACTACAATAAGCTCTAATTGTTTCGTCTTCTTCCTCAGCATCACAAACATTGCCTTCAATTATCGTCCATTTTGAATTGCACTCCCATCAATTACATTCGAATTCACATCATTTCGACGAAATTGTCTTCTATATAAATCTTTTTCTTGTACAAACCATTGAGTATCAGATGATTCATTCTCCTAATAGACATTATTAGTACCTTCAAGGCTATCTTCTGTCATCTCTATAACATCCCATAAATGTCTATGTTGGACCTTATTAACCACCTTCCAATTTGCTCTTAATTTAAAGTCGTCAACATAAAACACTTGTTGTGCTTGATTTGCAAGTACAAAAGAAATCATCCTTATACCATCTCCTACTTACATTAATGCTTGTGAGATGATAATCCTTTTGTATTCTCTTTTTTAGCATCACAATCAAACCAATCACGTTTGAAGAAGATGACTCGATTCCCAGAAATATATTTTAACTCTACAATATCTGACAAAATACCTTAAAATCAATTATAATACCATCATGCTCCCTTGGAACCACAACTCCACTATTTTGAGTGGTAAGGTACTTATCACGATAGTGAGTATGAAACCGAGCTCCATTGACAAAGTATCCAGAGTATGAGTACACTTGATAATCAGGACCACAAGCTAAAGAGTAAATTTGATTGGTACCTTCACAACATATAGTAGTCATCTATAAATAAATATACAACAAATAAATTTAAGACTAATGATTAATTCAATAAATTTTATTTAATTAAAATATTAAAATTTTAACTTACCCGAATTTTAAACCACTTTGGAAATTATTTTTCTTGCATTTTGAGTATACTAGAAAGACCTTGAACCTCCACCTCTTTAGCATACTCCGTGCATAAAGTTTCTTTCAATTAAACTTATAAATTAAAAAAATTAATTAAATAGCTTTAATATACTTACTCCAAATATGATTGTACTTCATCGCAGTTGTTCAAGTTATACCAATGAGCTTTTTCTATAATCTTTTGTATTTGTTTATTTGCACCAAATGGACGAGCTTTTTGATTGAACAAAAATAATCCAAATTGTTGTTCGATCGATCTATCATCATTTCGTTCACATTGGTTGAACTTTGTTTCAATTCCATGAAGATATATAGAACAAAATGTTAAGGCTTCATTCACAATGTATCCCTCTGCAATTGAACATTCTGGTCTAGTCTTATTTCTCACATATTTTCTTAATGTCCCCAAGTATCTTTCAAAGGGATACATCCATTTGAATGCAACTGGTCCACCAACTTTTGCTTCAAAAGGCAAGTGTATGGCTAAATGGACCATAATGTCAAAGAATGCTAGTGGATATATCATTTCCAATTTACAAAGAATGAGTACAACTTCTTTCTCAGGTTCCTCCAAATCATTGACATATAAAGTTTTTATACAAATTTGTTGGAAAAACATAGACAATTCAACCAAAGGTGTACAAACATCTTTATGCAAATATGGGCGTATTCCAATCAAAAGTAATCGTTGCAATAACACATGACAATCGTGGATCTTCAAACTTGAAATTTTCCCGTCTTGAACATTCACATACCTCTTAATATTTGAAGCATATCCATGAGGAAATTTCACATTTTTCAAGAATTGACAAAAATTCGTGGGTTGAGGTTTTTAAAGCCTCATGCATGTTATACTCTTACCCAAAATGAAAGAAAAAATAAAGACACATATAAGGCTCAATTAGATTTGGCAACCATGAAAAGTAGGACGCTAACGATGTTTTTCTCTATATGCATTACATAAAGATTATGAAGTATTTTTAAAGAAGACCAATATTTTAACTCAAAAAAATACTTTTTTTAGTCCAATTTAACTCTTCAGGGGAACGTTTTCTTTTTCGATCAACACAGTTTAGATTTTTCCTAAACCTAACAAATCTAACAAGCTCAAACTGTTTCAAAATATTAAACCCAGATAACACCTTTGGAGCTCTTCGTAATTCTTCTTACCCATCAAATAGATCACTTCTAAGATGCCAACGATGAGTTATCGATAGGAATCAATAGTGAACCATGTAACATATTTTGTTTGTTAAAGGTTGGGACGACGTATTCTTATTACAAACTGGACATGCCTTATAACCCTTGGTATTCCAACTAGACAAGTTTCCATATGCAAGAAAGTCATTCACTGTCCACATAACACATGCACGTAACTAAAAGGTTTCATCTTTAGATATATCATATGTGTTTATACCATCAGTCCAAAGCTCTTTCAATTCATATATCAATGATTGTAAATACACATCAATATGCTTCCTTGGTGCTTTTGGACTAGGAATAAAAAGTGACATCATCAAGATTGGATCTTTCATGCATTTCCAAGGTGGTAAATTGTATAGAACTAATACCACTGGCCAAGTGTTGTAAGAATTACTCATATTACTAAATGGATTGAAACCATTCGTAGCAAGTCCTAATCTACATTTCGTGGATCTTGACCAAATTGAGGATATTTTTTGTCAAAGTCTTTCCAGCATTCAAAGTCAACTGAATGTCGTAAAACTCTATTTGTGTCAATTCGTTTCTCCTTATGCCACCTTATATCAGAAGCTATATGTTTTAACAAAAACAACATCTGTAATCTAGGTTTTAATGAAAAATATCGCAATACCTTATATGGGATCTTTCTACCTTTCCCATTATTCGGCTTATATTTAGGCTCATCACAAACGGGACATTTATCAACACTAGCATACTTTTTCCAAAACAATACACAATCATACTTACATGTATGAATCAATTCATATCCCAATCCCAAGTCACATAACATTTTCTTAGCCTTATACTATGAAGTCAGAATATTTGATCCGTTAGGAAGAAAATCCTTAAGAAATTGCAATAACATATCAAATGACTTATTACTCCAATGCTAAGTACTTTGATATGCATCAACTTTATGATGGAAGTTAAAACTGAGAATTTATTACAACTAGGATATGCTTCTTGTCTAGCAACATCAATTAATGATTTAAATACATGAGTAATATTTGTACTCGCAACATTATTTGATTCCCCTAAACTTGTGTCAACATGCATGTATATCGCCCCATGTATATCATTCAACATCTTTAAACATTCATTACGCTCCACACAATCATTCTGCATATTATTTGTATCTCGATTCATACTAACATTAAGAATTTCAATTTGGTCTCCATGATAAATCCATCTTTTGTAACTCCTAGAAAATCCATGTATGAATAAATGTTGATGACTAATTTCTAAATGAAAGAATCGAATATTCTGACAATCTTGACATGGACAATGTGTCTTATTTTTACTATCAACATGACTCTTTGCAATTTCAATGAAGGACTTGACACCATCCTAATACTCCTTACACAACCTATTTGATAATGAGATCCAACTTTTATCCATCCTTAAGGTCCTATTAAAACAATCAATCAATCATGATTAGTTATAGATGTATAGTTATTTTATTTCTTGATGATCCTATCTTCAACCAACTTTCCTAATATATAAGTTATCCTATTCCATTAAGAATGCATTTTCTATATGTATATTCATAGGTCATGCGACAAAAATAAATGCATTCTATTAAAAAACCTTACAAAAATTGCTAAAGTTCAAATTTTGATTGAAGGAAATCCTACATTCATCGATTTAATAATCGAAGACTAAAATAAGTCTCAAAAGAATACAAGTAGAATTTTTTTTTAAAAAACAATTTAAAAGAATAAAAGATGATATGTTTAAGAATGGTGAACTTACCAAAAACCAAAATCAAGGTGACCAAGCAGGAAGGTTAATTTACACAAGTGATGATAGCTGATGCTGGCTGCAACTATGCAATGATTCCAGAGCATTCAATCATAGCATTCCATGATGTCGTATTCACAATGTCAAGCACGTCAATTTTATTTCTAGCATTGTTTACACTACCATATTTAGAGTACATGTCAATATAAGAGTCGCAACAAATACACATCAAGCCATAACCTATAAATCAATCCATAATTCTTGTTATAGTCAGGTAATTAAGTTTTATCCCTCGAGTTATTATATCCTAAACATTCTTTAATCATTCTACAAAAGAATGCAAAATCTCTATTGCCATCTCTTCTCTTAGTATACCCAACTAGCATCTAACAATGCGATAGCGTGCTCAAGCTTTCCCACATTATAATACCTAGAAATCCTTGTTGGAGGTCTAGGAAACTATATCAGTCAATCGTTTTATCGAACACTTTCCATGCAAAAGCATCATGAACACATTTACCATAAACACCTATCAATGCATTACCCACGTATACATCACCAACAAAAACCATTTTGTTCACAACAATATAATCAAGTCAAGCAAATCAAATTTAGGCTTTAGCTGATCAAGTTTCCTGCAAAACCCAACTTACTATTTTAGTTTCTTCTTTTCTTTCATTTTGAATTTCAATTTTGACAGAAGAAAGTACCATGAGCAGTAATAGTAGTAGAGTTTAGCAAGTATGAGATGGCATTCAAGATAGCTCAACAAAATAAGAATAATGCTGCAACAGAATCTGTTGTCTACTGTTAAAATAATATTATGTTTTATATTTTCCTTATTTCATTTGAATTCTTTTTCTTTCTGTCCTATGATTTCTTTCCCTTTTTTTACTAGGTTTTCTTTTCTTTGCCTATATAAAGGCTAGCTATTGTATTATTTTATCAATTCACGATATCAAGAACTAACTTTCTTAACATGGTATCAGAGCCAAAATTGGCTTAGAATTAATCTCGATTTTTTTCCTTCCAGTTATATCTCTGAAATTCTGTTCCCAACATCGCCAGAGAAGCACCCAGGGTCGTCGACCACACCTACGCATGTACCTCACGCGTCGCCTGTCATAGCCGTATGTGTGACACATGCGCCGCCACTGTCCGTCCTCCGTTTGATGCATCGTCGGTCCCCATAGCCTCAGAAAATGCCAGCCAACCCTTCTGTGGTTCGCATATCTCCACAAAGAAACCTATTGCGTGTAAAATTAACGAACGCAAGTGCACATATCGCAATCAAGTAATAAAGTGATAAGAGGATGTCGATCCTACGAGGAATATTAATTCTATAATTACCGAAGATGATTAATAAACAAATTTATGTAAAGAAAATGAAATAATTTTGGTTGAGAAAATTAAAATTTAGAATTAAGCAAAACACTTAAGAATTCAATTAACGAAAATGTCTAGGGCTAATGATTTATCATATTTGGTCGCATCCACTTATTCAATTGACGTTGTTCTAATTTAAACTACGTGTTGCTAGTTAATTATCCTAAATTATTCGATTGTCTCTCTCGAGATCACTCGAATCTATTCCGCGTTTAAAACTTCACTATATCTCTATGTGAAATTGATTAAACGAAAACGCATTAAGATTTGTGATAATTATTAATCAAACTACGCAAACCATATCAGTATATCTCTATCTAACATGCAATTTAGGTGTTTATCAATTGGTCTAAATGTGATGTTCATTTCTCAAATCCCATCAATTCACAACTCATCTAAATATTGGCCAAATATTTAAAAGCATTAGTTATTATAATAAACACTCAACACATAATCTCAATCAATTAAACAACACAATCTCATAAATAGATGCTTCAATAGCTAAATCATTGCCCTAAAAAAATGGGTTTAGCCACACATTGGGTAAAATCCAAATTTATAAGTAATAAATTCATCAATTGAAAACATAAATTCGGAATTCACAAATTTGTTGAGTTAACACAATAAATCAAAATAAGCAAAAGAGATAAACTAGATTGGGAGAGCTTTTCTTTTCCAAGTTCTTCTTTCCAATCCACCCTCTCTCCTCCTTCTTCCCCTTTCTCTCTTTTTTTCCAAATTTGTCTAAAAATCTCACCCCAGGTATGACTGCCCTATTCCTTCCCTTTCTTTCCTTTTTAAACCTCAAATTCGTCCAATTATGGGGTCCCCAAGTGCCATGCAGTCCAGCACCCAATTCTGTCCAGGAATGCAATTTAAATGGTAAATATCAATTGGATCCCTATATTTACAATTAATCAGACATTTAGACATAGATGGAGAGTTTATTGCACTTCAGTCCAGATTTTGTTGCAATTTAGTCCACCTTGACAGAACGTGGTGCGCGGTCACGCAGCAAGGCACGCAATCGCACACCTGCTTCTGCCAATGAAACTAGAAAAGTCGGCAAATATCGATTGGGTCCCCTTTCTCTCATGTATTTGAGATTTATCCTTCTACTATGATAATTCTTCATTTTAGTCCAGATTTTGTTGCATTTTAGTCCACCCTGTTCTTATGCTCCGGTCTCTTCCTTTTCGAGCCGAATTAATCCTTTTTTAGCCTAATTAACTTTCAAAAGTTAAAATTATCATTTTCTATACAAAACAACCAAAATACATCAAATCCAAAAGAAACTTGAGGATTAAACAAACAATTGAAGTTTAAAAGTAAATGATTTAGTGCGTATTTTACGCACCTATCAAATACCCCCAAACTTGAATGTTTGCTTGTCCTCAAGCAAATCAAATCAAATAAAAGGGAAGGGAGGCAAGGGATTTATCAAAGTTATGCACATTCAAGATTGAATAAAACATTTTAACATACTTTGAGCTAAAACAAACTAAAGCCTCAAAGATTAAGTTACCTACTCAAATTGAAGAAAACAATGCGTTCAATTTGTCCCCAAATTTGTCTTGAAAAACAAATGTCATTCTACTCAAAAGTTCATCGCTCGTGCGTGTGTGAAATGCCACAAATGATGGGTTTTGATTCAATTCGGATAAGTTTGTGCACAATTTAAACTCATTTTGGAATTTAGGAACTCCATAAGCTTAATTTTCATGTCACTCTCTACTAATGTAGAAGAAAACCACATCAAGGATCCTTAGGACTTCATTAAGCTTGCAATGATAGAATAAAGTTAAGGTGGGGAAAATGAATATTTAAGTAAGGTTCAAGCACTCTAACTATCTCAACCATCCTAGAGCTCTTTATTCAATCCTTTGATCATCACCAAATTTCAACACTTTATTCTTCATTCACCTCTCAAATGATGATTTAAATACAAAGAAGAGATGTATACCCCCAAACTTATTTATTTGCAAAGATTCATCCTTTTTTTTTCATCATTTTTTTTTCTATTTTTTTTTCTCTTTTTTTTTTAAACCTCGCTCTACCTTTTGATGCGAGTTCTCTATGCTTACCTAGACATGAGACCCGGTTACTCGGTAAGAGTTCAGCTTATTTTTCATACTTTCTCTCATAATTGACCTTACTCTTATCTTTTGACACGAGTTCTCTATGCTTGCCTAGGCATGAGACCTAGTTACTCAATAAGAATTCGGCTTATTTTTACACTCCTTCAACCTCCCTTATTTTCAAAGCTTTAGCATAGTTGGAAATTTAGGGTGCTACTCAAAAGGAAGGTATTTTTATTTCATGCTAGCTATTATGTGAGTGATAAAACAAGAAAAGAAATTTTTGGCTCAAAGGGGCTAAACTAAGGATTGATTAATCTGGGTTAGCTTGAAAGGCTCAAACGTACCAAAGAATGCCTAATTCATTTCCTTCATGGAGTCTCCTCTAGGATTTCGCCTCAAGTGACAATCAATCAAGTTCTACAGTTCATTAGGACTTAATCCTTACAAAGTTCACACAAACCCTCTCTAAATTGTCACACACCCAAGCATTTGTAGCATTTGTAACTAAGTGCTTAAAATTCTTGAGGCACTATCAAGTACAATAAATTTACCAACAAGTCAAACTCAAGAATTATGACAACATTCATCATTTTCCACAATTTAAGCACTCATCATCACAATTATATCATTGGCTTTTCATTCAACTCAAGCAAAAGCATGCTCAACTAAAACAAACATTTCACTCTTAAAAGGAAGATAACGAAGATAAAAAATTAAAAACAAAAGCATAAAATTTCTAACACTTAAACAAACAGAAATCACAAAACTTAAAAACATATCCTAAAAGTTTCTTAATACCCGCAAACTTAAAAAAACACATTGTCTTCAATGTTAAAAGAAAGGAAAACTGAAAAACAAAAGAGGAGACAAAGAAAAATATACCTCTCATTGGTCTTCATCATTGTCATTTCTGCGGGAAGGTGGAAATTGCGGTAATGATGGAAATTGAGCATCAGGTTATAACTGCCGAAAGTACGATGCGAAAGTGTTGAAACACTCTGACTGATATTGTTGCATTCGGAATTGTTCTTGCCGGATTTCATGGATTTCTTTTCCTTGTTGAATTATTTGTTGGTGCATTGCAGCTATCCGAGAGTGATTGCGGTCATCTTGTGATGAGGATGCTGAACTGGTGTCATCATTTGGATTATCCTGGATGGGAATAAGTTGTCTTTGTTGAAGTCTCAATCTTGCTTGATAAGCTTGCTCATAGTTTGGGGTAATTGTTCAGAATGATGGTGTTATCGCTGGGGTTTTTCTGAGACGAGGTAAAAGTTGTCGTGGAGGTGGAGCTTGATTACCTTGAGCAATATTAAATCCTAAGCCTGATCGGAGAAGAGCACCTCCTTCCCAACAAATGTATTTGGAAATGGCTAAGCTGTCAATCGAAGCCGCTGGGTTCACTCTCAATTCCCATTCTTTAACTGTTACCCCTGCCTTTAAACATAATGCAGTTATGAGGCAAGGGTGTGTGTGACCGCTCGTTGTCTTGGCTTCAATTGATTCCACCAAACTGTTTCTTATAACCTTCCCGATGTCAATGGTAATCTCTGCATAAATACAATAGAGTAAGGCAGCTCGCTTCGTTGTAACTACATTAAGGTGGGAGGTGGGCATAAGATTGGAACAAATGAATTTATGCCAAGCCTTAGCATACCTGTTGAGCGTGTTTTCTGGAAAAACTATAAGCTTGCTAGAGTTACCCTTGCCCCTTAACCATTCAATGTCGGGAACACACAAATTTTCAATTATCATCGTGTAGTTCTCATCATCCCTCCAGAATGCATCATAAAGATCCTCGCCTTCATCAATGGATGGTATGCCATAATATGTATTAATGGCTCTTGAACTGAATGAAATTCGTTTTCCTCAAACAAACACACGATCATGATCACAATCTACCGAAGCATTAGCATAAAATTTCCCGAACTAAAGACGATATTGTTGGTGTTGGTGTGTCGGTAAGTGCTTCCCATTTCCTAGCCTGAATAAATTCTAAAATCCTTCCATCTCCCGGTATCGGTTTCAAAGCGCGTTCTCGCACTAAACCCTTATCCTCTTCTTCAAATTTGTTGAATTTCGTTTGTGCTTCCAATGAAATAAATCTTTTATTGTCAAACGAGGATGAGGCTTTCGAAGAATTTCCCTTCTTTTGTGGCATTTTGACTCCAAATGTTCGTTTTAGCAATTCACCGAACACTTGGAATGCTCACTTCCGCTATTTTTGTTTTCCTCACGTCACCCTTGGAAGTACCTTTTGGTCACTCTTAAGAAGCCCACCAAGTGATTCCCAATGATTAACTGCAACAACATTGAAACCAACGTCACTCAGGAATTTTATCGATTCCCAATGATTAATGTGCAACAGAAAAGTGTATGAAACCACATGACTCAACACTTCCATTTTTCCAAAAACTTTTTTGTCAAACAAATGCACAAACACTTCTAATCACATAATGGCAACAACAACTCCAATAATTTCAACCCACAAATTCATTTACTTGCACCAATGTACAATAAGTTTAAATTCTAAATTGAAATTCAAGATAAAAATATAAATTTAGCAAAGGAAGAGCTTACTTGATGAAGGCCAACAATGTGAATGAAAAAAAAAATGTGCTTGGTGAAGAGATTGAAGCAATGAAAGTGGAGAATTTGTGTGTGTGTAATTGAGTTTTGTTGGGCAAAAGAAAGAAGAAGACGGAAGACAAAAAGAAGGAAGAACAAAAACTGAAACTGGGGGAAAAAATAAACAAAAGCAAACAACCAAACAAAACAAAAAAAAAAACAAAAAAACAAAAAAAAAAAATTCAGGAGGGGGGGTCAGCGTTGGACGCATGGTCGCGCACCAGCTGCTGCCTTGCGTCTGGGCGCAAGGCAAGCGCGGGCGCGATCGCGAGTGCTGGGCGTACGGTCGCGCACCAGCTGCTGCCCTTGTGTGTGGTTTTTCTGGTTTTTTTTTTTTTAAGTCTGGATTTTTTATTATTATTATTATTATTATATATATATATATATATTTTTCACCTGCAAAAGAAAGGAAACTATATTAGTCCAAGATAAATGAAGTAAAAAAAAAATTAACTAAAGATATAAACCAAATACAAATAAAAATTTGTAAAATTGGGTTGCCTCCCAATTAGCGTTAAGTTTAACGTCTTCAGCCAGACAAAACGCTACCCCGGCAAGCAAAAACTCAAAAAATATCCAAAATGATGATCGTTTTGCATTGCTCAAAATGGTTGTCCACATAGTGCTTCAACCTTTGTCCATTCACTTTGAATGTTTCCTTAGTTTCATGATTGATCTCCATTGCACCGTAAAGAAACGCTCAGACCACTGTAAAAGGACCTGACCATTGAGAGCGCAATTTTTTGGGGAAGAGTCGAAGTCGAGAATTGTACAATAACACCTTCTGACCCGCCTCAAATTCTCGCTTCAAAATATGCTTGTCATGCCACTCTTTCGCACGCTCCTTATAGATTTGAGCATTCTCATAAGCTTCATTTCTGAATTCTTCCATCTCATTGACTTGCAGCAACCTCTTTTCCCCAGCAGCCATCATATCAAATTTTAAAATCTTAATGGCCCAGTATGCTTTGTGTTCAAGCTCGACTGGAAGGTGACACGCCTTTTCGAAGACTAACTTATATGGAGACATTCCAATGGGAGTTTTGAATGCAGTGCGGTAACCCATAGTGCATCATCCAATTTCTTAGTCCAATCTTTCCTTGAGTTATTCACTGTCTTTTCGAGGATTCTTTTCAACTCTCGATTTGAAATTTCTACTTGACCACTTGTTTGAGGATGGTAAGCAGTTGTTATTCGATGAGTGACTCCATACTTTCTCAATAGTGTCTCAAGATGACAATTACAAAAATGTTTACCCCCGTCACTTATAATTGCTCGTGGAGTACCAAACCGATTGAAGATGTGCTTCCATAGAAAATTTGTCACAACTCTTGCATCATTGGTTCGACATGCTATTGCTTCCACCCATTTTGAGACATAATCCACTGCCACTAATATATATTGATTTGCAAAAGAAGATGGCAAAGGCCCCATGAAGTCTATACCCCACACATCAAATAACTCCACCTCAAGAATGCTGTTGAGTGGCATTTCATTCCTTTGTGAGCTATTTCCAGACCTCTGACATTGGTCACAGGTGGTAACATATGTATGGGCATCCTTGAATAAGGTTGGCTAGAAAAATCCAGATTGTAACACCTTTGCTGCTGTCTTGGTTCCACCAAAATGTCCTTCGTATTCTGATGAGTGACAGTGCTTCAAAATATTTACCATTTCCTCTTCCGGAATGCAACGCCTTATTAATTGGTCTGAACATTACTTGCAAAGAAAAGGATCCTCCCAATAATAATGCTTAACTTCTGAAAAGAATTTCTTCTTTTGCTGAAAAGAAAGATCATCAGGAAGAATGCTACATGCCAAGTAGTTTACAAAATCTGCATACCAAGGCGCTTTCCATGTCTTGAGAGAGAAGAGCTGCTCATCTGGAAAGACCTCCTTAATAGCACTTGACGAATTTTCTTCACTATCCTCATGTTCCAATCTTGACAAGTGGTCAGCTACAAGGTTTTAAGACCCCTTTTTATCCCTAATCTCCCAGTCAAATTCTTGAAGTAAAAGTACCCATCGTATGAGTCTTTGTTTGGCATCTTTTTTAGCAAGCAAGTATTTGATGGCTGAATGATCCGTGTAAACAATGACTTTTGACCCAATCAAATATGAACGAAATTTGTCAAATGCAAACACCACAGCCAGCAACTCTTTTTCTGTGGTTGCATAATTCAACTGAGCATCCGTTAAAGTTTTACTTGCATAATAAATGACATGCAAGTTCTTGTTCTTCGCTGCCCCAAAATAGCCCCAGGAGCATAATCACTTGCATCGCACATTAGCTCAAACGGTATTTCCCAATCCGGAGATACAATAATAGGGGCTGAAATCAACTTCTCCTTCAAAGTGTTGAAAGCCTGCAAACATTCAATGGAAAAGTTAAAAGGTACATCTTTACTAAAAAGAGTACAGAGGGGTTTAGAAATTTTTGAAAAGTCTTTGATGAATCGTCGATAAAAGCCTGCATGTCCCAAGAAGCTTCTGATTCCTCTCACTGATGTTGGTGGTGGCAACTTCTCAATGATTTCAGCTTTTGCTCTATCAACTTCAATACCCTTTGCTGAAATGTGATGACCTAAAACAATGCCTTCTTGAACCATGAAGTGGCATTTCTCCCAATTCAAGACTAAATTAGTCTCTTCACAACGTTGTAACACCAAAGCCAAATTCTCCAAGCAATTATCAAAAGAAGAGCCGAAAACAAAAAAGTCGTCCATGAAAACCTCTATGAACTTCTCTACCATATCACAAAAAATGACCATCATACAACGTTGGAAGGTAGCCGGTGCATTACACAATCCAAATGGCATTCTTCGAAAGGCAAAGGTGCCGTAAGGACATATGAAAGTAGTTTTTTCTTGGTCTTCGGGAGCAATTGGGATTTGGTTGTATCCGGAATACCCATCAAGGAAGCAATAGTGAGAGTGACCAGCTAATCTTTCCAACATTTGGTCAATGAACGGAAGTGGAAAATGATATTTACGAGTAGCTTCATTCAACTTGCGATAGTCAATACACACTCTCCACCCCGTTACTATCCTAGTTGGAATAAGATCATTATTATCATTCCGTACTACTGTTATTCCTCCCTTTTTAGGCACCACTTGCACCGGACTGACCCATGGGCTATTGGATATTGGAGATATCATGCCTGTATCAAGTAACTTTAAAACCTCAGCCTTCACCACTTCTTTCATGTTTGGGTTCAAACGACGCTGATATTGTACCACTGGCTTGAAGTTCTCTTCCATCAGGATTTTATGCATACAAATTGAAGGACTTATACACTTAATATCAGCAATGGTCCACCTAATAGACGCCTTATGGTTCCTTAACACTCGGATCAGCTTCTCTTCCTCCAAATCACTGAGTGAGGCTGAAATTATTACTGGAAATGAAGAATCTGGGCCCAAATATACATAGCGTAGATGTGCCGGTAACGGTTTAAGTTCAATCTTCGCAACCTTTTGTTTCGTTGGCAAGGATGGATCATGAGTTCTTATCAACTCTTCAAACTTAGGCTTCCTATGAATAAATGGCAGTGTAGCTTCCAAGTATCTTGCACATTCAACAACTCTCTCATCTTCCGCATCTGTTGATTGAGCATGAACGATGCAAGCTTCTAGAGGTTCCTGCGGATGTTGTTCCTTGAAAGTTTCCTGCACCAATTTGTCAATAATGTCCATCCTAAGACAACTGTCAGCCATGGATGGATACTTGATAGCCTTGAACACATTAAACTCCACTTGTTCATCTTGAACTCTCAAAATCAACTTTCCTTGCTGAACATCTATAAGTGTTCTTTCGGTTGCTAGAAATGGTCTTCCCAAAATGAGTGGTATCTCTCTATCTTCTTCCATATCTAGCATAATGAAGTCAGCTGGAAATATAAATTTGTCCACCTTGATTAACACGTCCTCTATAACTCCTCTTGGATGTTTGATTGACCTATCCGCTAGTTGCAGTGACACTGTTGTAGACTTAGCTTCACCTAACCCCAATTTCCTGAAAACAGAAAAAGGCATTAGATTTATACTTGCACCCAAATCACATAATGCTTTTTCAAAATAACATTCTCCAATGGTGCAAGGAATGGTAAAACTCCCTGGATCTTTTAATTTCAAAGGTAGCTTATTTTGCAAAATTGCGCTACATTCCTCCGTTAGCATCACTATTTCGTTCTCTTCCAATTTTCTCTTGTTAGACAATATTTCCTTCATGAACTTCACATAACTTGGCATTTGCTCAAGTGCATCTGCAAAAGGAATGTTAATATGCAATTTTTTTAAAACATCGAGAAATTCATAAAACTGCTTATCTAGTTTGTTCTTCCGAAGTCGTTGAGGAAATGGGATCGGAGGAACATATGGTGGAGGTGATAACAACTTTTTCTGAGGAGTCATTGTTTCATGTGCTGTTAAGGAAGGAGTCTCTTCCTTATTTGTATCTACCGTGCACTCCATTTCCTTTTCACCAACCTCTTCCTCTGTTTTTGCTTGATTTGAGGCTGAAACTTCAGACTGCCCCTCATTTTGTGCTCTCATTTTACCTTGTGGTTCTTCAAGTTGCTTCCCACTTCGAAGTGTAATTTCCTTAACTTGCTCTTTAGGATTTGTTTCAGTATTACTTGGCAAAGAACTTTGCTGCCTCTCTGTCATCATGCTTGCAAGTTGCCCCACTTGCATTTCAAGATTCCTAATAGAAGCTGCTTGATTTTGCAATGTCGTTTCAGTCTTTGTGATGAACTTAAAAGTGTTCACAGTAAGTTGAGTCAATGCTTCTTCTAGGTTGACCTTTTTCTCTTGAGGTTGGAATCCCGGGGGTGGTCTTGCTGCATTTTGATTTCCCCTCCAAGAGAAATTAGGATGATTCTGCCATCCTTGATTGTAGGTATTGGAATAAGGGTTGTTGTTCTGTTGATTGTAATTACCCACATATGACACTTGTTCAGAGGAAGATGGAGCAAATGGATTACCAACTTGGCAATCCGTGCTAGGATGGTTGCCACTGTATAACTCACAAACAACCTGTGGAATATGAATAGATTGTGCTGTCATGACTCCAAGTTGCTTGTTTAAGGTAGCAAGCTGAGCTGTAAGTGCAGAAAGGTTGTCTACTTCATGAACTCTTGAAGCTTTCTTCGGTGTCAAACATTCTGAAGGCCACTGAAATGCATTTGCAGCCATCTCTTCTAATAAATCATAAGCTTCATCGATTGATTTACCCATCAGAGCACCTCCAGCTGCTGCATCCACCAGTGTTCTTGTTGAAGCTCCTAATCCAATATAAAATGTTTGAACTTAAAGCCACTTGGGTAAGCCATGGTGTGGGCATCTTCTCATCATCTCCTTATACCTTTCCCAAGCTTCATATAACGACTCTCCATCAAATTGGGTGAAAGTAGCAATATCATTTCTTAGCTTAGCTGTTTTTGCTGGAGGGAAAAACTTTGCCAAGAACTTTTGTGCCAAATCATCCCAAGTAGTAATGGTACCCGGTGGCAATGACTCAACCAACTCTTGGCTTTATCCCTTAGTGAAAACGGAAATAACCTAAGCTTCACAGCATCATCCGAGACCCCATTATGTCTGAAGGTATCACAAATTTCAAAAAAATTTGCTATATGGGCATTCGGATCTTCATGTGATAACCCGTTAAACTGAACGGAAGTTTGAATCATTTGGATGATGGCTGGCTTGATTTCAAAATTGTTGGCTTGAATAGCCGGCCTTCTAATGCTAGTTGAGGCTCCATTAACCGTTGGAATAGCATAATCTCTTAACGCTCGCTGATCATTTGCCCCATCATTATTCACAATATTTGGATCCATGGTGGAAGTTTGTTGTATTAATGCTGCTCTCTTCTCTTTTCTATTCCTTCTACAAGTTCTTTCTATCTCAATATCAAAAGGCAATAGAACACTACTTCTGGCCTTTCTCATGCACCAAAAATACAAACCTGTAAAAACAAACAAACAAAAATAAACTTTAGATTAAACTCAATATCAATCCAAATCGATATTACAAGAACTTAACATTCCCCGGCAACGGCGCCAAAAACTTGTCGTGTGTAAAATTAACGAACGCAAGTGCACGTGTCGCAATCAAGTAATAAAATGATAAGAGGATGTCGATCCCACGAGGAATATTAATTCTATAATTACCGAAGATGATTAATAAACAAATTTATCTAAAGAAAATGAAATAATTTTGGTTGAGAAAATTAAAATTTAGAATTAAGCAAAACACTTAAGAATTCAATTAACGAAAATGTCTAGGGCTAATGATTTATCATATTTGGTCGCATCCACATATTCAATTGACGTTGTTCTAATTTAAACTACGTGTTGCTAGTTAATTATCCTAAATTATTCGATTGTCTCTCTCGAGATCACTCGAATCTATTCCGCGTTTAAAACTTCACTATATCTCTATGTGAAATTGATTAAACGAAAACGCATTAAGATTTGTGATAATTATTAATCAAACTACGCAAACCATATTAGTATATCTCTATCTAACATGCAATTTACGGTGTTTATCAATTGGTCTAAATGTGATGTTCATTTCTCAAATCCCATCAATTCACAACTCATCTAAATATTGGCCAAATATTTAAAAGCATTAGTTATTATAATAAACACTCAACACATAATCTCAATCAATTAAACAACACAATCTCATAAATAGATGCTTCAATAGACTAAATCATTGCCCTAAAAAAATGGGTTTAGCCACACATTGGGTAAAATCCAAATTTATAAGTAATAAATTCATCAATTGAAAACATAAATTCGGAATTCACAAATTTGTTAAGTTAACACAATAAATCGAAATAAGCAAAAGAGATAAACTAGATTGGGAGAGCTTTTCTTTTCTAAGTTCTTCTTTCCAATCCACCCTCTCTCCTCCTTCTTCCTCTTTCTCTCTTTTTTTCCAAATTTGTCTAAAAATCTCACCCCAGGTCTGACTGCCCTATTCTTTCCCTTTCTTTCCTTTTTAAACCTCAAATTCGTCCAATTATGGGGTCCCCAAGTGCCATGCAGTCCAGCACCCAATTCTGTCCAGGAATGCAATTTAAATGGTAAATATCAATTGGATCCCTATATTTATAATTAATCAGACATTTAGACATAGATGGAGAGTTTATTGCACTTCAGTCCAGATTTTGTTGCAATTTAGTCCACCTTGGCAGAACGTGGTGCGCGGTCACGCAGCAAGGCGCGCGATCGCACACCTGCTTCTGCCAATGAAACTAGAAAAGTCGGCAAATATAGATTGAGTCCCCTTTCTCTCATGTATTTGAGATTTATCCTTCTACTGTGATAATTCTTCATTTTAGTCCTGATTTTGTTGCATTTTGGTCCACCCTGTTCTTATGCTCCTGTCTCTTCCTTTTCGAGCCGAATTAATCCTTTTTTAGCCCAATTAACTTTCAAAAGTTAAAATTATCATTTTCTGTACAAAACAACCAAAATACATCAAATCCAAAAGAAACTTGAGGATTAAACAAACAATTGAAGTTTAAAAATAAATGATTTAGTGCGTGTTTTACGCACTTTTCAAAACCCACAGGCCGGTTCTGTCATACCTCGATCCACTCGATCGTCGGCGAGTTAAGCATCACCGCCACCACCGTTCGACTCAGAACCATAAGGCCATCCACCTCGTTGTCTCCGATCTTGCGTTATGGCCACCTATCTCGTCGGTCAAAGCTGAGTCAAAGCCACCGTCGTCAACACTTGTTCCGGCCGATCAACGACGAGTTACGCGCCACCACCACCACAGTCCGACTCAAAATCATCTGGCCATCCTTCTTACGGTCTCCGATCTAGTGTTTCGGCCACCTATCCCGTCGGTCAAAGTTAGTCAAACCCGCTATTGTCAACTCTTACTCCGGCCAATCACCGGCGTGTTCCATCTCTCCGCCGCCACCATTTGATTCATAAGTGCTCAGTAAGTCTTCCTGCAGCCATATTTACTGTTTTCCGATGACTGGTAGTAATGGTCTTCAAATTATGGATAGATCTGATGTCTCTCATCCTATTTACATTCAACTGAATGGGCATAATTATATTTTTTGGGCACAAGCAATATCTAGCTTTCTCAAAGGGCGTTATGGCGGTATATTATTGGTCACATTACAGAACCTGTCAAGACCGATGATGATACTGATGAAAAATTCGCTGACCGTTTGAAAGAATGGGATAGCAAAAATCACCAAATTATTACATGGTTCTGCAATACTTCTATCCCTTCTATCCATCTACAGTTTAGGAGATTTGAAACAGCCAAAGCATTATGGGATTTTCTTGCTCATCGATATACTGCCACTGATCTATTACACCAATATCAAATTTTGTGTAAGCTTCATCAAATGCATCAGGAAACCGCCATTCTATCTCAGACTTTCATTCACAGATGCAGTTTCTATGAGACCAACTTTCACTTTCAGAACCTAAGTACACAACCTCTAAGGATGCAACAAAATTTGCCACTTATAGATACCAGCAACGATTAATGATGTTTCTTATGGCCTTACAAGACACATTTGAACCTATTAGAGCTTCCCTTCTCCATCACAAACCTTTATCTACTCTTGATGAAGCTATTGATATGCTTGTCTCTGAAGAAACTCGTCTTGCTACTCTTCCATCTCACCCTGATATTGCTCTAGCTACAACTTCAGTTTCTCAACCTACCTTTATAGTAAGTTGTAACTATTGCCATATCCCTGGTCATTAGGTTCTCAATTGTCCTATCAGGAGATACAAAATTTGTCGTAAGCTTGGTCCTTAACATTTTGCATGAGATTTTCCAAATAAAAGAAGACAGAAACATCCTTCATCACTGTCTGCTGCTGCTACTAATGGTCCCAATGACTATCCTACCTCTCCATCTCTTACCACCACCGATATCGCATCACTTCTTCAACAACTTTTGCAAAAATCTGGTAATCCTCTCATTTTAGCTTCTGGTAATCCTCAAATTACAACTTCCTCAGTTCCCTCAGGTAAATCTTCCTGGTTTTTTGACTCTGCATGTTGTAATCATATGACTGCAGACTCTACTATTTTCTCTTGTAAATCTCTTGTCCAATAGTTTCTTACTATTCAAACTGTGAATGGATCTACTATGCATGTCAGTCACTTAGGCCAAATTACTTTGTCTAATCTCTTTACCTAACACTCTCTTGATTTCCTATCTCACCCTCAATCTTTTATCTATCGGTCAATTATGTGATCTTCGTCTTCATGTCCTTTTCATGCCCAGAACGCTTTTGGGGAGAAGCTGCTCTCACAGCTACTTACATTATCAATCGCCTTCCTTCCCCAATCATTGACAATCAATCTCCCTATGAGCGATTGTATGGGACTCCTCCTAACTATAGCCATCTTGAGTTTGTGGGGGCTGTTAAAATAATATTATGTTTTATATTTTCCTTATTTCATTTGAATTCTTTGTCTTTCTTTCCTAAGATTTCTTTCCCTTTCTTTACTAGTTTTTCTTTTCTTTGCCTATATAAAGGCTAGCTATTGTATTATTTTATCAATTCAAGATATCAAGAACTATCTTTCTTAAACAACTACAATGATAATTTTCCTATGGCGTATTTCTGGTGGTGCTAATAATAATAAGGATATAAATAGGATTGTTGTTGGTGGCGAGAAAAGGAAGAGGAGACAAGAAGAGAAATCTAAAAAGATTTGGCACTTAATTCAAATAATGTGTGTTTCTTTTTTTTTCCCTTTAATGGACGATAAAGGCTATATTATTCGAATCTGGGAGCTGCGACTCTACCGTGTGCACGCCGCGGCTCACAATCTCTAGATTTGGGGCTATGTGATTGCATATGGGAGCCAGGACTCTGGCTTTTTGCAAGCTACGGCCCTCAGGCTCTGTATCACTAGCTAGTTATTCACATATGAGCGCCGCAGCTCTTTACATTGGAGGCTGCGGCTTCCAACCTCTGGATGCCGCGGCTCTGTTTTATTAAGGCCAGGGCCTCCAGCTTCTGCATCAAGTGCTACTATTCATATATACGTGCCGTGGCTCTATATGTTGAAGGTTGCGATTTTTAGCCTCGAGATCTGGGGCAATATTATTCACACGCCGAAGCCGCAGCTCTGGATTATAATGGCCGAGGCCTCTAGCTTTTGAATCGGGTGTAACTTATTCACGTATGGGTGCTGCGGCTCTACATAATGAATGTCGCGGCTTCCAGCCTCTGGATCTGGGGCAATATTATTCACGCGTAGAAGTCGCGCTTTTGTTTTATTAAGGCCGAGGCCTCCAGCTTCTGCATCAGGTGCTATTTATTCACAAATGTGTGCCGCTGCTCTATATATTGAAGGCTGCAGCTTCCAACCTCTGGATCTGGGCCAATATTGTTCACGCGTCGAAGCCGCGGCTCCGACTTATGACGGCTAGGGCCTCCAACTTCTGCAGGAGGTGCAACTTATTCAGGTGCTGCAGCTCTAGATATTGAAAGCCGCGGCTTCCAGGCTCAGATCTGGGCCAATATTATTCATACGTCGATGCCGCAGCTCTGATGTCTAAAGGTCGCCGCGCCCAGCCTGTGTGTCAAGTGTTACTTATTTACATATGGGTGTCGCGGCTCTCTATATTTCAAGTTGCAGCGTGCAGCCACTAGATCTTCGGCAAAATTATTCACACATGAGCACCATAGTTTTGGTTTTGTAAGTTCGCGGCTTCCCGTCTCTGGACTAAGGCTATGTTATTGGCACGTAAACGCAGCGGCTGTAGGTTTGAAAGCCGCAGCGCCCAACCTCTAGGTCAGGGACTACATTATTCACATCTGAGAGACACAACTCTAGCTCTTAAAGGCCGCGGCTAGAAGAAAAATATAGATTTTATGAAATGTATGCATCTTAAAAAGATATATATAAAAGATTGATGATACTTTTTTAAAAAGTCTTTGAAAAAAATTTTCTAAGAAATTTATAGAATCAGATATTCACTTGATCAATAGATCATTTTAAAAATTTTCTAATATGAAGCAATTAACATAACTTTTGATTTTAACAAAAAATTTCACATAAAATAAAAATATTTATAAAATTTATTGTTCAGTTAATATAACACTTATCATTTGATAAATCTTGAATATTATTTATTATTATATAATAAATAAATATTAACTTTATCATCCCTTATTAATTTGATAGTCTGACATCTAATCATTAATCATTCCACAAAAGAATGCAAAATCTCTATTGCCATCTCTTCTCTTAGCATAACCAGCTAGCATCTAACAATGCGATAGCCTACTCAGGCTTTCCCACAATATAATACCTAGAAATCATTGTTGGAGGTCAAGACTAGGTAAGTCATTCAGATATGCATTTCATTGATCATGCCCTCCTACAATGTTGCTCAAACTAATTTATTGAGAATGATTTATTCTCTTATTCTTTTGTGTAGAATTGACAAATTTGAAAAACTAGAGAAGATTATTTCTGAGGGGTACTGGATTAACTAGAAGTGGATCTCTAATAAGTCGAGGTATATTATTTTAATGTTTCTTAAATACTATTGATGATTAAGGTTTAATTAATGATATATGCCTCAATTTATTTATAGACGGTATGTAACTTTTTAATATATTGTGTTCTTGTTTTTGCCTTCTGAATTGGAACTAGATTAGCTTTTTATTGTTGGAGGATTAGTGAATTTGACAAACTTGCAAGTTTTGCCTCTGAGTGGAAATGAAAAAACCGGATTCATTATTTCAGTGTTTCTTCTCTCTTGATGCACGATTAGCAAGATTTAGAAAACTGAAAGTATTGGGTCTAAGTTATATTAATTTAAATTAAACTAAAATAATATAACTTATAAAACTTTCAATTACTCTTAGTCTTATTGTTATTTTATTTTTATGTTTTTATTTTCAATTACATTTAGCAATCCATCACATTATTTGTGTTTGAATTGGATATGAGATTTGTTATTACATTCCAATAAAAAAGATGATTTTGCAAGTTTATTCGAGTTGGCTTTCTTCCCTGATAACGATGCTACCAATTACCATGCCGTCCGATCCTACTTCAATACGACATTTGGAAAATTGACAATACAACATTATTCCGTAGTACTTTGATACACTTGTTCGACCTCTCATATTATGTACGATAGCACTTTGATGAGGATAAATTGGGTATAGCTGTCTAGCCAGTCACATTATTTCTCCGAGCATTCAAACAAAGAAATTGAGTTTATTTTCATGCTTTAAGGCATGCAGGAGAATCTAGAAACAAAGAAATTAGTTTCCAAAGAATTTGAATTCTAATGTGGATGATTTTTACACTTGTTGAAACAAATTAATGCAAATACGTTACATGTTGCGTGTAAAATAAACGAACGCAAGTGCACGTGTCGCAATCAAGTAATAAAGTGATGAGTGGATGTCGATCCCACGAGGAATGTAATCTTATAACTACCGAAGGTGATTAATCTACGAATTTATCTAAAGAAATCGAAATAATTTTGTTGATAAGATTAAAATTAAGAATAAAGCAAAACACTTGAAAATTCAATCAATGGAAATGTCTAGGGCGAATGATTTATCGTATTTGCCCGCATTCACTTTTTCAATTGACGTTGTTCTAATTTAAAACGCGTGTTGCTAGTTAATTATCCTAATTTATTCGATTGTCTCTCTCGAGATCAATCGAGTCTACTTCGCACCTAAAATTTCACTATATCTCTATGTGAAATTAATTAAACGGAAGTGCATTACAATTGGTGATAATTTCTAATTAAACCACGCAAACCATATTAGTATATCTCTATCTAATATACAATTTACGGTATTTACCACACGGTCTAGATATGATATTCATTTCTCAATTCCTATCAATCCACAATTCATTCAAATATTGGCCAAATATTCAAAAGCATTAATTACCATGATAAAAACTCAACACCCAATCTCAAATCAATTAAACAACACAATATTAGAAGTGGATGCTTCAAATAGATTAAATCATTGCCCTAGAAAATTGGGTTTAGCCACACATTGGGTATAATTCAAATTCACAACTCAACAATTCAACAATTAATAACATGAATTCGAATTTCACAAATTTATTCAATGCACAACAATAAAATTGAAATAAAGGGAAAGAGATAAACTAGAATGGAGAGCTTGTCTTTCAAAATCGAACTTGATGATTCCCCCAAATTCTTCTTCCAATTTCTTCCTCTTCTCCTCTTCTTTCTCTCCCTTTTCCTTCTCCAATTTCTCCCAAAGAGTGACCAACCCCCCCTGTTCTTCTCTTCTCCCTCTTTTTAAACCGCAAAATCCGTTCAATTGCCCAGAAATTCGAAGGCCGGCGAATATCAATTGAATCCCTATACGTATGAGTAATCAGATATTAATCGAAAGTTTTTGACTTGCTTGCACTTTAGTCCTGCTATTATTGCACTTTAGTCCACCTGGGCAGAACACAGTGCGCGGTCGCGCGGCAAGGCGCGCGATCGCGCACCAGCTTCTGCCAATGAAGCAATACAATCTGGTCAATTTCAATTGGATCCCCTTTCTCTTTTGTATTTTTGATTTATCCCTTTTCGGTGATAGTTCTTCAATTTAGTCCTGATTATGTTGCATTTTGGTCCACTCTGTTCTTATGCTCCGATCTCTTCCTTTTCGAGCCGAATTAATCCGTTTTGAGCCCAGTTAACTTTCAAAAGTTAAATTCATCATTTTCTATACAAAACAACCAAAATACATCAAATCTAAAAGAAACTTGAGGATTAAACAAACAATTGAAGTTCAAAAGTAAATGATTAGTGCGTGTTTTACGCACTTATCAAATACCCCCAAACTTGAATGTTTGCTTGTCCTCAAGCAAATTAAATCAAATCAAAGAGAAGAAAGGTAAGGGATTTAACAAAGTTATGCACAATCGAGATTATATAAAAATATTTTAACTTACTTTAAGCTAAAACAAATTAAAGCCTCAAAGATTAAGTTACCTACTTAACTTGAAGAAAACAGTGCTTTCAATTTGTCTCTAAATTTGACTTGAAAAACAAACGTCATCGTACTCAAAAGTTCCTCACTCGTGTGTGTGTGAAATGTCACAAATGATGGGTTTTGATTCAATTCGGATAAGTTTGTGCACAATTTAAACTCATTTAGGAACTCCATAAGCTTAATTTTCATGCCACTCTCCACTAATGTAGAAGAAAACCTCATCAAGGATCCTTAGGACTTCATTAAACTTGTAATGATAGGATAAAGTTAAGATGGGGAAAATGGATATTTAAGTAAGGTTCAAGCACCCTAACTATCTCAACCATCATAGAGCTCTTTCTTCAATCTTTTGATCATCACCAAATTTCAACACTTTCTTCTTCATTCACCCCTCAAATGATGATTTAAATACAAAGAAGAGATGTATACCCCCAAGCTTATTTATTTGCAAAGATTGATCTTTTGTTTTTTTTTTTTCATTTTTTTTTCATTTTTTTTTCTTCTTCTTTTCTCTTTTTTTTTTTTTAAACCTCGCTCTACCTTTTGACGCGAGTTCTCTATGCTTACCTAGGCATGAGACCCGGTTACTCGGTAAGAGTTCAGCTTATTTTTCATACTTTCTCTCATAATTGGCCTTGCTCTTATCTTTTGACGCGAGTTCTCTATGCTTGCCTAGGCATGAGACCCGGTTACTCAATAAGAATTCAGCTTATTTTACACTTCTTCAACCTCCCTTATTTTCAAAGCTCTAACATGGTTGGAAATTGAGGGTGCAACTCAAAAGGAAGGTATTTTTCATTCTAGCTATTATGAGAGTGATAAAACATGAAAAGAAATTTTTGGCTCAAAGGGGATAAACTAAGGATTGATTAATTCTAGGTTAGCTTGAAAGGCTCAAACGTACCAAAGAATGCCCAATTCATTTCCTTAATGGAGTCTCCTCTAGAATTTCGCCTCAAGTGACAATCAATCAAGTTCTAGAGTTCAATAGGACTTAATCCTTACAAAGCTCACACAAACCTTTTCTAAATTTTCACACACCCAAGCATTTGTAACTAAGTGCTTAAAATTTTTTAGGAACTACCAAGTACAATAAATTTGTCAACAAATCAAACCCAAGGATTTTAACAACATTCATTATTTTCCACAATTTAAGCATTTACCATGACAATTATATCATTGGCTTTCTATGTAGCTCAAAAGCATGTTCAACAAATATAAGCCCAATCTCTCAAAAAGGAGAGGAAAGAACACTAATAAAAGCCATGAAAAGAAAATGCTTGAAAGAAAACAAACAAACATGTCATAAACACTCCTAAAATATAACAATTAAAACTTAAATCGAAAAGAAAGAAAAAAAATGTGTGCAATTGGTGGCATGATCAATTCATTCTCAATACATCATACAAAACATTTCCACAATAACATTCCCTCCCCCACACTTAATCTAAACATTGCCCCCAATGTTTAAGCATAAATTTATCAAAAGCTAAGGCAAAGAAATCATACCTAGGAGGCAAAATGTGAAAATCTTGCCTCTTGTTGTGCATTATCACTCTCATTCCTTTGTGGAGGCAAACATTGTGAAGATGAAGCAAGGTTGGAAAAGTAATGCCCTTTGTCGATGTCATTTTCACTTGAAAATCTCTTTTGGGCAATTCATCGAACACTTAGAATTCCCATTTGCATTATCATATTTTATTGCACTCCAATCATTGTATTAGCTTTCATTCACTCTTAAAACACTATCCCAATGATCCTAAATGATCAAACTCAAAATTTCGACACTAAACCTCATTCAATTAATTCGTCGAACACTTTGTATGCAATTGTGGAAAACACCCAACACAACAACAAAACCCTTCATTTTCACCAAAAAATTTTCACAAGATAGTCCCAAACACTTCTAAGATATCACATACCCAACAACTTCTACAATAAATTCAATCCACAAACCCAAATTCGTCCACCAACTCATAATTTTCCTTATTTCCGAATTTAAATGCACAATGAAAATTTAAGTTGAATAATATAGAGAACTTACAAGTTTGAGGATGAATTTATGCGGTTTGTGAATGAATTGGATACAATTGAATGGATAAGTAGTCTAGAGGGTTTTGATTTGTGTTTTAGGAGAGTTGAGGAGAGGGAAAACATTGAAGGCAAAGAAATAAAGGAGGGGAGGCTGTGCAGGCACGCTATAGGCAGAATGCAGGGCGCAGTCGCGCTCCCAGTTGGCGCGGTCGCGCACCAGCTTCTGCCTTAGGTGCAGACCTGTGCGAGTCAGGCGCTGTCGCACGCCCAGATTGCGCGGTCGCACACCAAATACTGTCATATAATATATCCAATTGAAGCTACGGATGTCTAGTTTCTAATGCTGAAAACTAATTGCAATTCCAAGGTGTGTACACAAAGTTATGATAGATTGAGTACACTATATGCAAAATGTCAAATTCTGCAGTTTTCATTCAAAATCAAGTAAAAGCTCCTAGACTTGCACTTGTGCTCCGAAACTTCTCCTCCATCTTCCAATATTGATTATGAGCTTCCTAAAGTTATCCACCTACAAAAATGCACACAAAAATTAATTTCATTGGTGTTAACAAATTAAACAAAACTCACTAAAAAAAAAAAAAAATTCACACAAAACACAATGAAACTTGGGTTGCCTCCCAATAAGCGCTAAGTTTAGCGTCTTCAGCCGGACCAAGTGCTTTTGCAACAAAGAAAAATTCAAACACTATCCGATGTGATGATGATCTTGGATTGCTTGAACTCATTCTTCAAACAATGCTTAAGTCGTTGTCCATTTACCTTGAACGTTCCTCTAGTTTCATGATGAACTTCGACTATACCATGAGAAAACACACGAGTCACTATGAATGGGCCCGACCATCTTGTCTTTGGTTTACCTGGGAATAACCTTGATTTCCAATTGAATAATAAAACACGATGACCGGGTGCAAAATGCTTCATAATAGATTTTCTATCATGCCATTCCTTTGTCTCCTTAGGAATTTTGGCAATTTTGCATACCTCATTCAGAAACTTCTCCATCTTATCTTCTTGAGTGTTCATCACACCACTGTTGATAATATCTATCCTATGGCAAGTACTAGGTTTACCTTGAGATTTCATGCCATGAAAGATGTTGAACTTTATTTCCTCCTTATTTGCTCTTAATGTCAGCTCACCATGTTTGACATCAATCAAAGCTCCACTAGTGGCTAGAAATGGCCTACCAAGAATGAGAGGAATCTCATGGTCTTCTTCCATATCCAACACTACAAAATCTGCTGGAAATAAGAACTTATCAACCTTAACCAGTACATCTTCCACAATTCCTCTTGGATACTTTATTGATCTATCCGCCAATTGAAGTAGTACGGTTGTTGCTTTAACTTCACCAAGCCCCAATTTCCTGAAAACAGAAAATGGCATTAGATTGATACTTGCACCTAGATCACATAAAGCTTTTTCAATATGAATGTCCCCAATGGTACAAGGTATAGTGAAACTCCCTGGATCCTTCAATTTCGGCGGCAATTTATTTTGCAAAATTGCACTGCATTCTTCAGTAAGCATCACAATCTCATTCTCTTCCAATTTTCTTTTGTTAGACAATATTTCCTTCATGAACCTTGCATAGC
The DNA here is from genome assembly GCA_028052125.1 of Melia azedarach. Classification (NCBI taxonomy): domain Eukaryota; kingdom Viridiplantae; phylum Streptophyta; class Magnoliopsida; order Sapindales; family Meliaceae; genus Melia; species Melia azedarach. The sequence continues at coordinate 9,336,000 of CM051398.1, read as the reverse complement.
TCGGCATTTGCTCAAGTGCATCTACAAAGGGAATATTAATATGTAACTTTTTGAAAACATCAAGAAATTTGGAAAATTGCTTATCTAGCTTGTTCTTCTTGAGACGTTGAGGGAATAGAATTGGTGGCACGTATGGTGGAGGCAATATAGTTTTCTTTGGAGGAGTTGGTTCTTCCGGTGGTGGTCTTGAAAGACTTATTTCCTTAGGGGTGTGGTTGGTGCTTACAGTTTGCTCTTCATCATGGACTTCCCCTGTTTTTGCTTGATTAAATGATGAAGATTTATGTTGTTCCCCATTTTGTTCTTTCATCTTGTCTTTCAGTTCTTCAAGCTTCTTCCCACTTCGAAGTGTAATGACATTCACATGCTCTCTTGGGTTGGTTTCGATATTGCTAGGCAGTGATCCTTGTTGCCTCTCTGTCATCATGCTTGCAAGTTGCCCCACTTGCATTTCAAGATTCCTAATAGAAGCTGCTTGATTTTGCAATGTCGTTTCAGTCTTTGTCATGAACTTAGAAGTGTTCACGGTAAGTTGAGTCAATGCTTCTTCTAGGCTGACCTTTTTCTCTTGAGGTTGGAATCCCGAGGGTGGTCTTGCTGCATTTTGATTTCCCCTCCAAGAGAAATTAGGATGATTCCGCCATCCTTGATTGTAGGCATTAGAATAAGGGTTGCTGTTTTGTTGATTGTAATTACCCACATATGACACTTGTTCAGAGGAAGATGGAGCAAATGGATTACCAACTTGGCAATCCGTGCTAGGATGGTTGCCACTGCATAACTCACAAACAACTTGCGGAATATGAATAGATTGTGCTGTCATGACTCCAAGTTGCTTGGTTAAGGTAGCAAGCTGAGCTGTAAGTGCAGAAATGTTGTCTACTTCATTAACCCCAAAAGCTTTCTTCGGTGTTAAACGTTCTGCGGGCCACTGAAAGGCATTTGCAGCCATCTCTTCTAGCAAATCATAAGCTTCATCAATTGATTTACCCATCAGAGCACCTCCAGCTGCTGCATCCACCAATGTTCTTGTTGAAGCTCCTAATCCATTATAGAATGTTTGAACTTGAAGCCACTTGGGTAAGCCATGGTGTGGGCATCTTCTCATCATCTCCTTGTACCTTTCCCAAGCTTCATATAGAGATTCCATGTCAAATTGGGTGAAAGTGGCAATGTCATTTCTTAACTTTGCTGTTTTTGCAGGGGGGAAAAACTTTGCTAAGAACCTTTGTGCCAATTCATCCCATGTAGTGATGGTTCCGGGTGGCAATGAACTCAACCAACTCTTAGCTTTCTCCCTCAGTGAGAATGGAAAAAGTCTCAGCTTGATAGCATCATCCGACACACCGTTATATCTAAAAGTATCGCAAATCTCCAAGAAATTCGCTATGTGGGCGTTCGGATCCTCATGTGCTAACCCATTAAACTGAACCGAAGTCTGAATCATTTGGATGATGGCTGGCTTGATTTCAAAGTTGTTAGCTTGAATAGCTGGCCTTCTAATGCTAGTTGAGGCTCCATTAACCGTTGGAATAACATAATCTCTTAGAGCTCGCTGATTTTCTGCCCCATCATCATTTCCAATATTTGGATCCATAGCGGAAGTTTGTTGTTGCGCTGATGCTTGTCTCTTCTCTTTTCTATTCCTTTTACAAGTTCTTTCTATCTTAATATCGAAAGGCAATAGAACACTACTTTCGGCTTTTCTCATGCACCAACAAGCTAAACCTGTAAAAACTAACAAATAAAAATAAACTTTAGATTAAACTCAATATTAATCCAAATCGATATTATAAGAATTTAACATTCCCCGACAACGGCGCCAAAAACTTGTTGCGTGTAAAATAAACGAACGCAAGTGCACGTGTCGCAATCAAGTAATAAAGTGATGAGTGGATGTCGATCCCACGAGGAATGTAATCTTATAACTACCGAAGGTGATTAATCTACGAATTTATCTAAAGAAATCGAAATAATTTTGTTGATAAGATTAAAATTAAGAATAAAGCAAAACACTTGAAAATTCAATCAATGGAAATGTCTAGGGCGAATGATTTATCGTATTTGCCCGCATTCACTTTTTCAATTGACGTTGTTCTAATTTAAAACGCGTGTTGCTAGTTAATTATCCTAATTTATTCGATTGTCTCTCTCGAGATCAATCGAGTCTACTTCGCACCTAAAATTTCACTATATCTCTATGTGAAATTAATTAAACGGAAGTGCATTACAATTGGTGATAATTTCTAATTAAACCACGCAAACCATATTAGTATATCTCTATCTAATATACAATTTACGGTATTTACCACACGGTCTAGATATGATATTCATTTCTCAATTCCTATCAATCCACAATTCATTCAAATATTGGCCAAATATTCAAAAGCATTAATTACCATGATAAATACTCAACACCCAATCTCAAATCAATTAAACAACACAATATTAGAAGTGGATGCTTCAAATAGATTAAATCATTGCCCTAGAAAATTGGGTTTAGCCACACATTGGGTATAATTCAAATTCACAACTCAACAATTCAACAATTAATAACATGAATTCGAATTTCACAAATTTATTCAATGCACAACAATAAAATTGAAATAAAGGGAAAGAGATAAACTAGAATGGAGAGCTTGTCTTTCAAAATCGAACTTGATGATTCCCCCAAATTCTTCTTCCAATTTCTTCCTCTTCTCCTCTTCTCCTCTTCTTTCTCTCCCTTTTCCTTCTCCAATTTCTCCCAAAGAGTGACCAACCCCCCCCCCCCCCCCCCCCCCCCCCCCCCCCCGTTCTTCTCTTCTCCCTCTTTTTAAACCGCAAAATCCGTTCAATTGCCCAGAAATTCGAAGGCCGGCGAATATCAATTGAATCCCTATACGTATGAGTAATCAGATATTAATCGAAAGTTTTTGACTTGCTTGCACTTTAGTCCTGATATTATTGCACTTTAGTCCACCTGGGCAGAACGCAGTGCGCGGTCGCGCGCACCAGCTTCTGCCAATGAAGCAATACAATCTGGTCAATTTCAATTGGATCCCCTTTCTCTTTTGTATTTTTGATTTATCCCTTTTCGGTGATAGTTCTTCAATTTAGTCCTGATTATGTTGCATTTTGGTCCACTCTGTTCTTATGCTCCGATCTCTTCCTTTTCGAGCCGAATTAATCCGTTTTGAGCTCAGTTAACTTTCAAAAGTTAAATTCATCATTTTCTGTACAAAACAACCAAAATACATCAAATCTAAAAGAAACTTGAGGATTAAACAAACAATTGAAGTTCAAAAGTAAATGATTAGTGCGTGTTTTACGCACTTATCATTACACAACACAAAAATTTGAGTGAATAATTCCATTGGGCATGAAGTAAATTTTGCATTCATCTCTTTTATATATTCAACTTGCACAAAATGAAGAGAACAGTCGAGATTTTATTAAAGCTAGCAATTATGAATACAAAGATGTTTTTTTTTTAAGATTGCAACTCTTAACAACACCAATAAAACTAGTTTGGCTAAAACAAAGCATAATATTAAGATTTATTATCGCTTGAGCATGCAAGTCTCTTCCTTACTGCAAATTGAACTTAATTTAGATGTGAGAGAAGAGTTCAGGAAATTAGGCACATGGTGATTGATCATCATCCTCAAAAGATAGAAGCATCTCCACAACTTCGCTCATGCTGGGTCTTGCAGCCCTATCTTCTTCCACGCATTGCAGGGCCACCTGAACCATGATTTTCATCTTATTTATATCGCAGTTTCCGGCAATCATGGGGTCCACAATTTCTTTAATCCATGCCTCGTTTGATGCAGCTATATTTTTCTTCTCCCTCACCCATGTTGTCAGGGTTCCATGCTCTTTCATCCCTTCATTTTCGTAAGTTTGGAAAGCACCTGCTGGGCTCTTTCCAGTTACCAGCTCTAACAGAACAATGCCGTAGCTATAAACATCCACTTTTGAGGTAATGGGCAGATTGTAAACCCACTCAGGAGCCATGTAACCTCTTGTTCCTCTTATTTTGGAAAAGCTCGAATCATTTAGGCCACCCCTGCTTCGCAGCTTAGACAACCCAAAATCTGCCACTTTTGGCTGGTAATTAGAATCCAAGAGAATGTTTTGTGGCTTGATGTCACAATGCAGAACCCACTCCAAGCATTCATCATGCAAATAACTCAATCCTTTTGCAGTGCCAACAGCAATTTCAAACCTCTTATCCCAGCTGATTGAATTTGAATGGAGATTATCTGCTAACGATCCACGCGCCATGTACTCGTAAACCAAAAGCCTGTGCTTCCCTTCCGCACAATATCCCCACATCTCTATCAGATACATGTGGTTAAGCTTCTCAATTGTTTGCACTTCTGTTAGGAACTCAGCTTCCCCTTGTGTAGCTTCATTGAGCCGCTTGACAGCTGCAACACGATTGTCAAACAGTAGAGCTCTATACACAATACCACCTGCTCCACGTCCAATTTCTTCAGTAAATCCCTTCGTGGCCTCTTTCAACTCATCGAAGGTGAATTTTGTAAATCCTCTGGCAGCAAGTAGGTATCCTCGGTTCACTACTTTCGTGTTTTTATTAGCAATAAACAAGAAAAACCATACCAATGAAATACATGTCATCTCCACAGCACCTATTGCTGAGGCGAACCAAAGCAAAAACTTCACTTTCCCATTTCCATGGAACTTTCCGTAATGTCTTTTTAAAGACTGACTAATGTTGCCCGAGCAATTTAATCGTATCTCCTTGACAGTTGTCTTGTTTAAGAAAGAACTATCTTTGGGCAGCTTCAAATAAATAACTCCACCATAACTAGGCGTATGGTGTCCGTTAAAAAGTATAATCTTTGGGTAACATTTATAGACACCTATTTCATTGTGAAATCTATATTGGAACCCTTTGCAGCTACAAATGTTAAGGCATTTCTCTTTACATCCTTGAAAAGTAAGGTTTGAAATTGCTTCTGTACTGAAGCCATAGAATTCAACATGAGTGAAGTTGAGGAAACCAAAGTCATCGTGGTTGCAGGAAAAATTGAATTCCGGTTCACATCCACTAGACCAGTCCGAATCCTTCTTCACTTTGTATCCAGGTAAGCAAAAGCATCTCCTGCCTAGGCCACGACCATAAGTACACACACCGTTAGGTCCACAGACGCCGTGAACCATGCACGCTTTAGAAATTGCTTGCCATGAAATAACCCATTTCTTTGTTTTCTCGTTAAAGCTGTACAACCGCAAATTGCCATCAGAATCCAGCGTCAATCGTCTGAGCGGCCCTTCCCCAAAATCAGTTGATGAGAACTCCAAACCATCAGAAGAAATAAAATAACCAGAAGGATCAAGTACTGCGGTTCTACTACTGTTGTACCGATTCCTTCCAGCTTCATTTGGTAAGAGCCAAATTGGCGGCCAGTAGGTGCTGGTTATATTTGGGTCCTGGAACAGAAGACGAAGGACGTTATCGTTGTCAAAGAAAAGCTTATAGTTACCGGAAGAGTAGTTGTTTTGGCCTCTTGATGAGATAAGGTACATGTTTTTCGTAAGTACTTGTTGAGGAAGTAAAGTATCTGTAGGTGAATCAAAGCTTTGCCACAAACAATTAACACCATCTGAAGTACTTAGAACAAGGTTGCCAGTGTTGAGAAGCTCCAGTTTCATTGAGGACTGTGAAGCTGTGCCTGTGGACCAGAGAACTTTTCGACCTGCCTCTTTGAGGACGAGATCTCCATTCTTTAATAGTGAATGCTTTGATTTTTTCCCAGCTGGTTCCTCTCGATTTGCCATCCAGACCACGGTGTGATCATTTAGCAGTATGTTTGTGTACCATATGGCAAAGCCAAAAGCGTTGTCACCCACACTCAAAAATCCTGCAGAGAAAACACCATTCGGAGAAATCAAAGTGTCATTTGTTTTCTCAGAGAGGGAGGCTCCTCTTTCAAGAACATCGAATGATGTTGATGAAGATGGAGTCCAAGTTTGCAAGAGAGAGAGAAGAACAAAAAGGAATGATGAGATAGCCATTGGTAAATGCTTGCACACTAGTGCTTTAATAAAGGAGGGTCTGCTCACTCTTCATATTTTTCAACAGTTAAATTTACAAGTGTCTAGCATGTGTGGTCTAAAATAAAGTATTTTGATGGTGAAAACGCTAACTTTTTCCTATTCTTTGAATTTTCTCAAATGTTGTCCAACATTGAAAACATTATAAGTTTTTCTGATTGGTTGATGCTACCTAACCCCGACAGGTCTTTCAGATATTACAAAAATGTTTTAATAGTTTTGATACGCGTCATATTTTACCTGACTTACTAAATAAAAATCTTTTGATAGACGTCATAAAGTGGATACTTTTTGTTACAGTTTTTGTTATAAATTATAAATAAATATTAATTTATAAATAAAATGTACAATAATTATAATTTATTTTTATATTTATTTATAACTAAAATATATAAATTATAGTAAAAATAAAATATATTAATTATAAAAATATAAATTTGTAATATATTTTAATAAATATTATATTATAAATATATTATTTATTAATGTATTCAATTAAGCAGAGAATTAATCTCAAAAAAAGTATTTTGTAATATAATTGTAATAATTATATAAATTATTGAGTTTATTTTCGTAATAATACTATGAATGACAGAGATGATCCTAATGAATTATTAGTATATCTCTTCATCTTTTTAATGAGTTTTTGGTAATTGATTCTTGGTATAAGGATAATAGTACTATTGTTAAGCTGGAGTTAGCTTAATTGTACGCTACATTTCCGTTGGCGTGTAGTTGGTATTAGAGTTATTTAAAAGAATTGAACAATTGGACAGATGTTTGTTGTTAGTCTGAAAATTATACGAGATCTAGTTCAGATCTGCCAATTCTTATAACTTGAGATATCGGACAGTTAATCGATTTGATTAATTATCAACTATTAATCTATATGATTAATAGGAATACCAGGTGATCGATTTGATCAGCTCAAAAAACTAATCAGTTAAGATTAGGAGTAACTAATTAGTTTAATTATTTATGACTTATGAGCAATAATTTAAATAATTTTGGATGCAAAAATCTTGAATGTTTTTATTTAGATTATGGTCTTAAAAATAAACCAGAAATTAGTTTGCTAAACATGACAATTGATAAACTAGAAGAAGTAATAACTTTTGAAAAGTTAAATTGGAAGGTAGACTATACGGTAATTCTTATATTTGCCTTAAACGAAAAATTGGCAGAAGTTTAGGATTCAATTGAACTCGTTAATTTAATACTTCAAAAGATTAACTCTTTTGAAAGGGTCTTGTCCTTGTTATTAGGTAGATGAACAATGGTTCTACCTGTTTAAATTGCCTTATTTGTTCAAGAAGACCCAGTAAGGTAAGTTTGCAAAAAAGGTTAGAAAGAGAGGACATAGAAGTTTTCCTATTAAAGGATATACAAGAGAAGGAGTACTGCAATATACTTTGGATTTATGTAATGGTAACCAAGATGCTTTAGATGAATATCTAAAGTGGTTATCAGTAAGAAGGGTTGAATTAAACCTGCTAAAAGCGATTGAACAAGGTTATGCTTATTCGCTTTGGATATATATCGGTATTCATAGTTTTTTGTGGAATCAGAAAGATTAAAGAGTTGGTGAATTGATAAAGTTGAAGCGGTAATCCCACATTGGACCGATTCGCAAAGAACCGATACTAAAAGTATGGATATCGCTGAATCAAGTACTAAACGAAGATCTAGGAAATACTAAATTTGGTTGACAGATTTAGCGCGTTGTAAATAGATTTATAATAGATTTAATTAAAACGGAATCTAAGCTCCAAACAATGGGTCGAAAAGCCTTAGAGGAATTTGCTAAAATCATTCAAGCTCAATACCCAGGATTACCTCTTGGTTATGCAAGTTTGTTATTGAAAAATCCCAAGGTGATTGGGATGTGGCTAAAAGGCATTACCTAGAACCTAAGGAGGAAAGTTTTATCTCTAAAGTTGATGGTAAAAAGCCTAAGTTTGATCTTGAAGAAATTTGTTAAGAGGATGCGGATAAGCTTGGTAACTACTATGTAAAGGAGTACGAAAGGCTTAACCCAAAAAAAGGACTTCAAAAGGAGGGAAAAGTTCTTACAAAAGTAGAACTTAAAAGACTTATCTCTGGGCTTAGAGAAGAAGAGGTTAAGGATGATCCTTTAGTGGGAATTAAAAATCCTTTAAACTCGTACGAAAGTTTCTTGAAGGAAATTTCAAGAATTGAATTTAAGCATACGTATCCTTCACGAATAAAATCTGAATTCCTAACAAGAGATGTACGAAGGATGGTGGAGATACCGATTAGCGGTAGTTTCCTTGTGATCATGACTATGCTAACCACAAGTGCACTAATCATATTATGTGATAAAGTGATAAGAAAAATATCGTCCCATGAGGATTGATATTCAAATTAAATACTAAATACTATAGCTTGAAATGTCAATTTTATCTAAGTAAACTAGATCGATTAATTGTAATGGAAAATAAACTAAAATACAAATATGAACTAATATGGACTAGAAATTGTGTTTAAGAATTTATAAAAGATGAAAGATGCAAGGATGAATACCTAGGGTCTTGATTTTACTCATCAATCGCGTGTTTCTCCTAATTGGCCATTATTAATGCGTTCTAATCTAATTCACTAATCACAAGATTTAAGTCAACCTTAACACCTCTCCCAAGTGTAAATTAAGGTTTTACACACAATGATTCAAGTTGATATCCTTATCTAACTCGAATAATTATACACTCATTATGTATTACTTATTATTTAACGCTTAGAACCCAATTCACCTCTCAGTTTATTAAAATCTTAATCATTAACTTGATTATCTAGATGTCGATTACCTTCCGGTCTCACAACTATCTAGATTGTGTTCACATAGTCCGACAAACAAATTAATCTTTTCCAAGACTTAATTCATCCATCTCCAATTTAACCAATTCATTAATTAATTAACAAATCAGAACATTAAATAAGATAAACACAAGTGAATCAAACCACAACAACATTAATAACATGCCAATTAATTAAAACATAGTTTAGACAAGATCCATCAAGACCCTAGATTAAGAAAACCAGTCAACCATCACAATTAACAACATAACAATCAACATGTATTCCATAATCATAAAGCTCAATAATTAAAGTTCAAATGAAATACAAAATTAAAGTTAAAGAGTTTAGAAAAACTAGACTAGAGATCCAAGGTTCAATGATCCTCCTTCAAGTCCTCTTCTAAGGGCTCTAACTTGAATCATTGCACTTCTCTTTCTAGGATCTTCATTTGTTCTTCCTCTTTCTCACTCAAAAACCTCTCAATTTCTATTCTAGGTTGCTTCCCTTAGGTGGCTATCATCCTCAAAACATAAAAACCTAAAAGATACCCAAATTAGGCCATTGGGTATTGATCTCATGGCCAAAAATCATCCAAGCACGTCTAGAGGGCGCTTGAGAGCCCAAAATCCATGCTGGGGCGCCAAGGGGCAGAACGGGTGGCGCTGCCGCACCACCCTCGTGGCCAAAATGGGATTGGAACGTGGGTATGGTGCTGCCACACCATGGCCTCCAACTTTGATTTCTTTTCAATTTGGTCCCTTCAGCTTTGCGTTTTAGTCCCTGTTTCCTTTGTAACTTTTCCGACGTTACTTTCTCGAGCTGATTTTATCTTCAATGCCCATTTGCTATCTTTTCTATGTAAACCATTAAAATTCATCAAATATTAACTAAACTTGAGGATTTATAAAACAATTCAAGTAATACCCGATAAATGCGTATTTTACACACTTATCAAATACCCCAAAACTTGAATGTTTACTTGTCCTCAAGTAACACAAAATAAAAACAAACCAACACAACTAATTAAGAAAACTTAACCAAAGATAACTACAAAGAAACAAAAGATACTCATGAGCATATTTTCAATCAAATCAAACTTTAGCCTCATAAATCAAGCAATTGCTTAAATGAAGGAAACTTTCAAAATATTGGCAATTCATCTAAAAAAAATCAATTTGAATACCAAAGGACATTCTACTTAAAGATTCCTTGTGCAAGTGTGTGAGTTGCCACTTATACTTAATCATTCTTCAACTTGGATAAGTTTATATAAACAAATAAGTTTGTTCGAACTTCTAAGTGAATTCCATAGGCTTGAATTTCATGTCATTCTCCACTTGTGTGATAGGGCACTACATCAAGGATCCTTAGGGCTTGATTAGGCTAGAAATGATAAGTTATGTTTAGGGTAGAAAAAGGATATGTAAGTGAGGTTTAAACAGGTGGAAAAAGGATATGTAAGTGAGGTTTAAACACCCTAAATACAAAAACCATCTTAGAACTTTTCTTCAACCTTTTCATTCTTTTGCATAATCATCAATTCTTCACAACTCTTTTTGCTTCGCTTCTTTTTTTTTTCATAATTCAGCCTCATTCTACCTTTTTACATGCTTTCCAGGCATGAGGTCCGGTTACTCAGTAAAGTTTGGCTTGAACTTTTATTTCTCTCCTCTCGCTCTACCTTTTTACGCGAGTTCTCCATGCTTGCCTAGGCATGAGACCCGATTACTCGGTAAGAGCTTGACTTGAGCATTCTTTATTTTTTTTCATAAACTCCACCCTTCCTCCCATATATAAACAAACATCAAAAAAATAAAAAACTTAAGGTGTTTAAACGAAAAGATATTAAACTTAATTCTAAAGTCAAATCAATAAAGAGTGATAACAAAAGAAATGGATCAAAGATGGCCTAAATCATTTCCTTAATTAAGCATCCCTTAGAATTTCACCTCAAGTAACAATAAAAAAAAAATTGGAATTCAATGAAGTCTTACAAGTTTATTTAGTCCACATAAACCTTCTCTAAGTTTCTAAACAATCAAGTAATCATGGCATTACGATTAAATCTTAGGAAATGATCAAGTAGAATGAATTTGGCAACAAGTTAAGCACATAGATTAGGCCAACATTTATCATTTTTCAAAATTTAAACACTCTCAATCAAAATTATATCATTGGCTTTTCATTTGGGTTGGCTAAAGTAAGCTCACAAGACGATTAAAAACAACTCAAAAGATAAAACACGATTGCATGCATATAATACTTAAAGGAAATACACATACAAAATCAAACAAAAGCACTAACTTGCATGCAATAACAACAACTACGAAAACATAAAAAAAATTCGAGATCAAATTGTGTGTGAGATGGCTTAAGCAAAAATTTTGAACAAGATATACACTTCCACAAATATTCCACAAACATTCCTAATCATTCCACAAGTTTTCTCCCTCAAACTTAATGTAAACATTGTCTTCAATGTTTGTATTAAAATAAAAAGCAAGGGAAAGAAATCATACCCGAGAGTGAGATGTGAGATCTCACCTCTTACTCCTCTTTGTTATCATTGTGCATTTTGGTCGCTGGTGTTATTCGGGTATTGTGGAAATCATGGTCATGAACACTTAAGCTTTCTCTCGAAAAATTCGTCAAACACTTAGTATGCTCACTTTCTCCTACACCTCTTTCCTTACTAAATCAACTCCTAGAACACTTTCTTGCACTTTCCAAATACTTCTTAAGTGAATCCTAATGTGAAAACTTAAGAGATCTTAAAAAATTATCACTCAAGCATTATATCCAACACTTGGTGTGCAAAGTTCACTAACCACCCAATTTTTCCAAATTCAAAAAGTCCTTTCACACTTCAAGTGTCACAAAAATTATCCCACTTACATTTACTATACTCCGAATTGCCAATACTTCCCACAAAATTCTCCAACAATATCATAACATACCACAATTTCAAAATTTTCATGTCACCAACTCTCACAATTCATACAACTCAAATTCCAAGTCAATAATAATGAAAAATTGGTAAAGCAATGAAGAACTTACTTGAATTTGAATGTCATAGAATATACTTGAAGGTTGAGATGTTGTCTTCTTTCCCCCCTCTTGTATGAAGAAGAACTTGGAAATTGTGAGTGAGATTGTTTGTTTGATTATGTATTGAGAATTGATACAATGTGATGAGAACGGATTGGTGACTTGGAATTGAAGTGTTTGAAAAAGACTGTTAGGCATGAGTTTGTGTTTAGAAAGTAAATTGAGGTGAAGAAGAAATGACGGAGTACTTGTTAATGTGTTTGTGTAATGGGGAAGGTTGGCCAAAACAAAGCAAGAAGGGGGAAAGAAGACATGGCACGCCTGCGCCATGCTTTTGGCAAAAATTCGACAATGGAAAGGCTGTGTGTGTGAATGGAAAAGCTGTGTGTTTGGAAGGAAATGGGTGCGAGAGCATAGCGTTGCAGCGCCATGGCTTGGCACAACCGCACCACACTCTCGGCAAAAAAAAATGTGAGCGTAAGGGCACAGCACAGGGATGGCTTGTCACTAGAGCGCTACAATGTGGCGCTGCAGCGCCATAGCCTTTGCTCTGTATCTACACAAAGCTCAGCACTGCCTCCAACCACTCCGAACTTGCAGATCATGAGAAAATGCTTTCCTGAAATACACCCGCACAAATGGAAACATGGAAAAACATAAGAAATTAAACAAAAATAAAACAAAATAACTAAACAAACATGGATTTAAAATAAAAACTCAAAGTAAGATATGCTTGGGTTGCCTCCCAAGTAGTTCTAAATTTAACGTACCTACCTGGACTAGGCTTTTTAATTAGATCAAGGGGATCCTCGAAAGGATCATTTGCCACATTTGGTCGTTCTCCATCGAAATCAAAATTTGAGCTTTTGGTCATTCACACTAAACAAGCTCTCATCTCCATCTTTCAAATTAGCCAATCTCTCATACGATTTCTCTTTCTTCTTCTTAAAAATTTTAGCATCTTCATCCGTATCTTTCCAAGACTCTTCCATTCCATTCTTATCCACATTCACCACATCACTATTGATAACATCTATCGTATGACAAGAGCTTATGTTGTTTTGAATTTTCTTGTCATGGTAAATGTTAAACTTGACATTTTCTTCATTTACCCTCAATGTCATCTCGCCACATTGTACATCAATCAATGCTCCTCCAGTAACTAGAAAAGGTCTTCCAAGTATAATAGGAATCTCACGATCTTTCTCCATGTCAAGCACTACAAAATTAACTGGGAAGATGAATTTATCTACCTTGACTAACACATCTTCTTTAACTCCTCAAGGATAAGTGATGGACTTATCCGCTATTTGTAAGGAGATAGTAGTCGGCTTCACTTCACCACGTCCTAGCTTTCGAAAAATAGAAAGCAACATTAAATTGATGTTTACCCCAAGATTACATAAAGCTGTCTCAAAATTTGATTTGCCAATGGTACACGGGATAGTAAAACTGCCCGGATCTTTCTCCTTCTTAAGCAACTTTCGTTGAATAATAGAGCTACATTCCTCCGTTAACTTCACCATCTCATACTCCTCCAAACGTCATTTCTTATATATTACTTCCTTTATGAATTTCAAATAATTCGGCATTTGTTCAAGTGCGTTTGCAAATAGAATGTTGACGTGAAGCTTTCTAAACATTTCCAAGAACTTTGAAAATTGAGCATCAAATTTATTTTTCTGAAATCTCTGAGGGAATGGAAAAGGTGGAGTGATAATGGGAGGATTATCCAGAAATGAAATCCCATGTGGCTTAGACACTTCCTTTAGTGCTTATTCTTCAACTTTCTTCCCAATTACTTCATTTTCCTTCATTTTATTCTCCTTTGCTTCATTCTCCTTACACTTGAGTGGCTCTAACTCTTTACCACTCCTAAGAGTGATAACCTTGCATTGCTCTCTTGGGTTGACCTCCGTATCACTTGGAAAGTTTCCTCTATGAAAATACTTGATTGATGTAGCTACTTGGCCAACTTGCACCTCCAAGGATTTCACTGTTGCTCCTATATTCACCATATGAGTCTTCATGTTGTCCAACCTAGCTTCATTTTTGTTGAACTGATTCCTTGTTTCCACAATAAATGTGCTCAAGAGATCCTCCAAGGATGGTTTCTTTTCGATCATGGGTTGTTGTTGAAATCTCGCTGGTTGTGGTGGTAGCATTGCATTGCTTGCATTGCCATAGGAAAAATTCTCATGATTGCGAAGTCCGGGATGATAGTGAGTTAGTAAGTTATTGCTTGGCCGAAAGTTGAAATTTCGATTGTTGATATATTGACATTGTTCTTGCTCAAAACCACCATCACCACATGAAGAACTTGCAGCCATCACTTTATCTTGACTTAAGGAAGCCTCCCTTGTGGTGAAATTTTTAATTTGGATTGATAATGCAGCAACTTAAGCTGAAAGTGCTGCCATTTGATCCACTGCATGAACTCTTGCAGCTCTCCTTCCAATTGATCTCTCACTCGGCCATTGGTAATTGTTGCACGTCATTTCTTCAAGCAAAGCATATGCCTCTTCAGCTGTCTTGAACAACAAAGTACAACCAGCCACTGCGTCCACAATTGTTTGAGTTTTCCCATTCAATCCATTGTAGAAGAGTTGAATTTGGAACAAATCTTGATACCCATGTTGAGGACACTTCTGGATTAAGTCCTTAAACTTTTCCCAAGACTCATACAATGGTTCAAAATCCAATTGCCTAAATTGAGCTATTTCTCCTCTTAATTGTTAAGTCTTTAATGGTAGAAAGAACTTGGTAAGGAATTTACGTGCCAATTCTTCCCATGTGCTTATACTACCCAATTGTAAGGATTGCAATCAACCCCAAGCTTTATCCCTTAATGAGAATGGAAACAATCTCATTTGGATCAAGTCTTGGTCTACTCCGTTCATCTTGACGGTATCACATACCTCCCAAAACATAGCCAAATGAATATTGGGGTCCTCATAAGACAAGCCCTTATATTGATTTTGCTGAACCATGTTTATCAATACGGGCTTAAGCTCAAAATTGTTGGCGTTGATTGCTTGCCGACGAATCCTGAATAGTTATCATTAACTACAGATCGGAAGTAATCTCATAGTGCTCTCGGTTGTTGTTATGGCTGTGGTGGTGATCTCTTTCCTTAGCCATGTTTGTAGCTTGGTTTCTTCTTTCTCTTCTTAAATGGTAAAGTGTTTGCTCAATTTCCGGATCAAATACAACTAACTCAAGGCTGCGGGTTCTTCGCATACACCTACGAATTCCAAAAACAAAACAAATGAATAAACGAAAACAA